>CAJUYH010000110.1:0-38247 GCA_910591685.1 Galerucella tenella | reverse complement strand
AGTCCTTGACATTACAAATAAATAAGAAGAATATTACATACTTTATTCGACATTCACTAGATTCTCATATTATTAGAAAAACTTGGCAACATAGCCTAGTTATATCCACATACATCAAGATATACATATATTGTACAGGGATATATATTTCCTTTTTCATAAAATATGAAAATTTCAACTTACCTGGGGCGGTACTAGGAAGCTCTTCTGAAAAACTTTTCCTTTCTGGCCGCGGCTTACCACCTCCGAATCCAGCACCGCTACTGCCGCTAGGAGGGCCGCCACCACCACCAGGAGTACCACTACCCCTGCCTCTATTTTGGGACCACTCACCTCTATGGCCATCTTCACCTATAGACAAAAACATATTTTTCAATGTGATGCAGAATTGACAATATCAATATACCGCTAGTACCATTTCACGACGTTACTAACGAATGTAAGAAAGTCCTCCGGAAGGAATGGAACAGGGTCTATACGAAAGCGGCAAAAGGTTCTAGCAATCATTACTTTAAAATCCATCGGTCTTTACCGAATATTATTTCACATATGCTACTTCCCTTATGTCAGCAAAGATTACACTTTCATTATAACCAGATTCAAATTGAACCATGGCCGATTCCCAGCTTATCTTAATAAAAATTGGTGTGGTGAGATCTACCTATTGCACTTATTGTGATAACGATGAGGTAGCAGATACAAACCATTTATTTTTGGGTTGTAAAAATAATAGACAGGCGACAGACCTTTTTCTACAAGATCTACTTCAATATAATATATAGTTTGGCAAGTTTATCTGAAGCTACGGGGCATCGAAAATACAAAGGTCACTGACAATACCAACACCACTGGATAAATCAATATCAGTCAATTGACGAAGTGAGAGGGAAGAGCACACGCACGCGCTTGCCAATAAGAAGTCAGCTGGTCAGGCCCCTCGATAAAAATCACCAATTATGTAAATCGGAGGTTGTGGTAATTATGGTTTTTGTACAACGCTGCCAGAGCTTGAAGAAGTGGAAGGGAAAGTACTCATCTTTTAATATTCATAAATCGAAAAAATAATGTTAATAGAAACAATCCAAGGAAACAAGAACATTAAAGAATTAAGGTTTAATCATATTGTTAATATTGTGTATATGACATGTCCAAACACTGACGTAACTAGAACCTATTACTTATCATCAAGTTTTAAATGTGTTTTCAATAACCTGAAACAAATTTAAAAACCGAGGAACAAACTTTTGCATGTAATTTTTACCTACGAACACCACACATATTAATTTACCAAAAACTTCACTTGCAAAACATCATACATTATTTTAAATCTATGAAAAAAATTGTAATCTCAGTAATTTTAAAGGACCTGTTTTGGAAGGTATTTCCCTGAGTGTTCTAAAAAGTTGCAGTTTTGTTTTTAGTAGATCACTTGATATAATTTTTAATGAGTTTATAAAATTATGTACTTTCTCAATTTTTGGAAAAGCAGTTTCCTAACACCAATTTTCAAATCTGAAAATTGAGTGGATGTATGTAAATATAGGCCTATATGTAATATCAGTTGCTTTCCAAAGATGTTTGAGAGTATTTTCACAAAATACTTGAATTCGGTACTTAAAGGAGTAATTATTTATGAAGAATTTGGTTTTAAAAAAAGGTAAGTCCACCAAGTTGAATATTTTCAGTAGTAATACCCCTAGGGTCTTGATAATACCGAGAAAATTTTGTCATAGAGAATGCTGAAAGCGTGTTGCTCAAAGATATCAAGCAACACGCTTTCAGCATTCTCTATGACAAAATTTTGAGTATTTATCAAGACCCGAGGAGTATATGATAAGATAATTTTTTACTTTGTAGATATCAAAAAATTGATTGTCAATCTGTCGTTTAATAATTCTCAATACAAACTTTATTAGTTTTAATCAAATATTATCCATTTTTATTTAAAACTACAGATGTGAAAAGTACAATTAATTGAATTGTTAGATGCAATACCAAATCTTCGCAACATTTTTAATCCAGTTGTCAGTTTGACGTTTAATTAATTTTTAATAAAAAATAAACACCAAACTGAAAACACCACATGTAGGGTATTATCGCTGTAATACAGAGGTGATTGGATTAAATTTGACACATGACTTGAAATTAAGTAATTTGATTGGTTACTATATTCAGTAACAAATTATCTCCACAATCTCCCACCCATTAACTACAGAACATTTTCAAATATTTTAATGAATCAGTTCCCTGAAAAATTTAATACCCAAGTATTTCATTACAAATACTAACAATTTCTTACCAGCAAAATTACCATAATTTCCTCTATTGCCTCCTCTATCTCTATCATTGAAATTTCCTCTAGAAATAGGCCGCCCATCAAAATCGTCATTACCATATCTTTCACCTCCTCGAAATCCTCCGCCACCACCTCCTCTTCCTCTGCCACCTCTTCCACCTTTATCAAAACCTCCTCCTCTGTCATTTCTTTTGCCTAAAATTAAAACAGAATATAAAATATATGTATCAAATTGTACAAGAGAAAATAATTTGACAGAAAATGTAAATAAACTGAAGCTAAATGTAGAAGCTCTAGACTTTATCATAAAAAGAAATAAAAAAATACAGAAAGGAAATGATACTAATATTCTTGAAGAAGAACGATTCTCGGGAAGACTATTTACTTTCCAAAAGTATGTTTGAAGCACTTTAAACAAAAAAAAAATAAAGTGTACAGACCCATACCATCAGCAACATCAATTTTAACTAGATTTCCATCTACTTCAACATCTCCATTCATTGCAATGGCATTTTCTAGATCTGTCAAATTTTCGAATTCCACATAACCAAATCCTTTAAACCTGTCTGTATCTTTATCCTTCACCAGTCTTATATTCTTGACATTTAAGCTGGCAAATACAAGATTAATGTCACCTTGGATGACTCCAGCTGGAAGGTTACCTATGTAAGCAGTGAAGGGAGGCTCAGTAGGAAGAGGTTTCCTACTTCCTCCCCCAGTACCACCACCTCTTCGGCTTCCACCACCATAATCTCTGTAAAGAAAATAATATATGTACATTGTGTTTTAATGAGGAGAACAAGAAGCCACACAAAACTTCTTAAATAAGGGCTAGAAGGGTTAATAATTTGATGAAGTTTCTGCCATTAGAAGATTGTCTAATTTTCAACCAATTCCCTATCTCTTTTCAGATCTGTTGTGGTCTCAAATATGGATTATATTCTCCAGCCAGATTCTTTAATAGTGTTAATCAGCATTGAGATTTGACCTTTCTTGCAAGTGGCTGCTCTTCACCTAGTTGGATTGTTGGACATTTTATGTACCTATTCCAGATTTAGTTTTACCATACCACTCCATAACTCTTAACTCTTGTATCAATCTGTACAGGGTTCACCAGTATTCTTCGGAAGTTAGCCCAAATATTGCCTATCTTATGTGGTCTAATGCCTTGCATTTGGATTGTATATATTTGACCATTTTTGTTCCTTTGCCACATTATCTGCAGGAAAGTTTGCCTTTGTACTGCCCCATTTTGGTCATACTTGCATAGTACAATATTTAAATAACAACTCTTATTGAACAAACAACTGAAGTATAGCCATACACTTTTCAGTACTTAGAAATGGATCAAGTGAGATAGATAGTTTCAAGTCAATAAACTTTTTGCATAGGATACTATACATAATATTGGATTACAGCCCGTTTTAATTTATAACTTATAATTATAGCACTATTATAATATTACTTGAGAGTAATTACAAAAAAATGTTATTAAAAAGAAGAATATATGATTAACCGATTTTATGAAAAATAACTATAAAAAATTGATATCTTTAAATTGAATTTATAGAAACATAACATACCTACCTACCTACCTAATTGAAAAAAGTATTGTTGGTAGTGTGATAAATCAAAGTAGGTAACTCTATTATATTAATAAAATTGAGAATGTTGAATAGTTGTATTTTTCTTATAAATTTGGTTAGAACTTTCAAATGCATTATTTGTAGATGTATTCTATTGGTAATTGATAACCACTTAGTTTGGATATAAACAAATTCAACAGTATAATAAATTTCAAAAATTATCATTGCAGTTGGAGGTATGACCAATCAACAACTAACTAATTTAATTATATTGGTCTTATTAATTACTAAAAACTATCTTTAATAATCCTTGGCTTACAATTCCATTTGACAGTAGGATAGCTTTGTAGTGTAATAGTAAACAAGGAATGTATTTCACTGTTTACGTTCAATAAATAATACCTATATTTCAAACAATATGATCAAGACGTAATATAAATACTTAGGTATTAGCATTAGGAGGAATTTTCGTATTTTCAAATAGAAAAAATTAAGCATGTGCATCAAGAACAGCATTGCCGCTTCGAATTAAAAAAACACCATTAACACTATTCTTCCACTTTTTTGAACTCTCAACATGCGGTGCACTTTCCTCTTTGAAATCACTTTTATTCACATAATAATTGTCCACTAGTTTAGTGATAATATTAATTTTTACCTGTTGTCTCTTTCGTCATAACCGCTGCGGCCGGCCATGTTTCATCTAAACAGACATGCGCGCTGCGTACTTAAACACAAAAAGGCAGCCAACGGGCTCATGTCATTTTTGCATACTACAAATTTTCAAAAATTTGACCAAGATATATTATGAATACTTTTTATAAGATAAGATAATTTTATAAATTCAAGATGTCAAACGAGAATTGCCACTAAATATGGTAGCAAAAATCTGATGGAAAACGTTAAGAAAAACAAGCATTTTCCATTAATATGAATATTGAAACGGTTGCATACCAAGCTCATCAAAGCTGTGATGCTTTAAATTTTAAATGTATCTCAAATTAGTCAATATTACTTGTCGCATTTTATATTTTATGCAATGCTTGTCGATAGCTTAAGACATACTGAAAAAATCTTCATTGAACAGATTATGCTTCAATGACTGTGTTGAGAAAAAACTTTCGCAACATTTTACAGTTTTTGATTTTTTAATTTTGAATGTCGTGAACATCGAGAAATATAATTTTGTCTATGGTCGTGAACGTCAACTCGTTTGTTAAAGAAAATCGAAATAGCCTGAGCTGGTATGTATTTGTTTTTTTGGTGTTGGTGAATCTGAAAAATTGACAAATGAAATTTGAAAGCAGACTCGCCAACAAAAAAAATTTAAAATACTATAATAAGAGCTAAAAAAAATATTACCAATGTTTTCCTGGTTTTCCAATCTGTAATGTTGAGGCCGGAAAATGGAAAAAATAAATGACGAAGTGAAAGTTAAGAATTTAAAAAGAAACGCGTTAGATCAATTTGAATCGTTAACAAGTCCACAAGAAAAAATTCGTTTAAAAAGTAGTCTAAATATATTGAAACATTTAAGTGATATAGGGGAAAAAGTAAGGTTATAGTTAATGTTGAGAGCATGCTTAATTGTTTTTATTTCAGGAAAGTGAATTAAATCATGCTTTATCCAGAATAATAAGAGGATTGGGTTCATCTTCAAGCAATTCCAGGACAGGATTTTATACCATATTAGTTGCTATTTTGAATATAAAAGCTGATATTACCGTTGAACAAATTTTTGAACTTGTACATAAGCATCTCCGTACATCAGGAAGTGATTCAAAATCAGTGAGTTGTTTTTATACATTTTTATTAAAATCTACGTATTTAATGATATTGTGAATAATGACTATAAAGAATACATTCAATTATTGTATTATTTGGGTTATAATGATAAAGTTGGAATAAAAACTTTCAGCTCTGTCAACAAGTACACCATTATGTTATTAATTTTTTTTAGGAAAATGCTGATGCTTTAACTGGTCAAATTCTTGCTTGTGGAGCTGTAATACGGTCCAATATTTGGCATAAAACAGAAGAAAAAATAAAAATCATAGAATGTATATTAAATGCCTGTAAAGAGCGTGCATATCAAGGATTGTTGGGTTTTGAATTTCTAATAAATGCATTTGATAAGGTAAGTAAGCATACAGATTTGGCAAATAATTATGTCCCATATTGTCATTCTGTGAGTGAAAGAGAGAAATCAAAAGAGAGACAGTATTGCATTCATCTCTCCTGAGAGTGTATTGAGACTAGTTGAGTTGAGAGTAGTGGATGTTTCATGGAGGAGAAGTATTTGTTCTCCCTTGGAGAGGTGTTGTGCTCACTGTTGTTCTTATATGAGTTCCTATATACAGAAGATAAATATTTGCCAAACCTGTATATATTTCAATTCGAGCCAATCATATTCAAACATAGCATATGGCACTTGTGCCATTATCTATTAATCAGTTCCTAGTAGTAAAATCATGATTGATGGGGAAGAATTTTCTGGTAGAGAGTGTTTTTTGGTATTAAATATAATATATGATTGATATTTTCTATGTTAACATTGCAGGCAATTTTATTAATATTGATTTTTATAACCAGTTCTTTGATCATACTTAAAATTGGAACATTCCTTAAAGCTTGAAAATGGTTGAGATCTATCATAATAAACATTTAAAACTGCTAAATTAATAAACTGTAATAACATGCTTAATGCATCATCCTAATAGTTCTCACTTGACTTTCATAGCAAAAAGACAAATTTTTTGCTGATGGTTCCATCCATTACTGGTGAATAAATAAATGTTTGCAGACAATATTTGATTGTTGCTCATTCATTTGCTTCTTTTATGCCAGAATGTTGAATGTGAAGTTGAATAAACATATTTCTAGATATATATAATAATACTTATTAATGATTTCTACTTTTAAAATATGCTCTAGGTTGACGAACAACAATTCTACCAGCTATGTCCATTACTTAAAGATGAAATTTCAAAGCCATTGGAAGAATATAGTTTGGATTCCCTTTATTTGATTCTTAATATACAAACAAAATATCCTCACCTTCCTAAGAACTTGAAGTCAAAGATAGTTTATCCAGATCTTTTTTCTGAAGAAAATGTTTCAAAGCTATGCAAGATTTTAATGGTAATGTTTTACTATCATTACATGCTTATTGTTAAAATTGTTAATAGTATCACTAATTTGGCAATATGTGTTAATAAGTCATTACTCAGTAAATATCCATAGAGACACTACAGATAGAGGATACAAGCCATAAACGGGAATGTCCGTCTAAACTCCGGTGAGAGAGAAACAGAGAGACGCATGCGCGCGTTTAAAGAAAGTTATCCTACATCTCTGACTTACAAGCTGACGTTTTCCGAGCTGACTTGACGCCTCTATCTGTAGTGTCTCTATGTAGGTACCTAACAATAATAACAATAATTAGGCTATTCTGAATTGTTAAAATACCAGTGTCGGCAACAATATTTTAAATATAAATCTCATATGTGGTCCATATGTATGGAATCAATTCAATTTTAGCGTTATTATGTACTATGTGGATTGGAACGATCGAATGGGCTAGATCCCCCAATTTGACTCCTCTCGATTACTTCTTATGGGGTTATTTAAAATCTAAAGTATATTTCAAGAGACCAGACAATATTACTGATTTAAAAGTTAGGACACCGGAAGAAATTAACAAAATAACCTCTGAGGTCATGCAAAATGTTGTACGAGAATTCCAAAATCGCCTCGGTGAATGGTAAAATTTAAAAATATTGTTATCTTCATTCTACGTAAAGTTTTGTCTTAGACATTATCAAAATTTTACATCTTAAAAATTAATTTTCTGTTATGATTGCACTAAATTAAAAAAAAAAACTTTATATTGCTGAACGTAGGAATAAAATCTCTTTCCACCAAGGTGCCACACGACCACCTTTCTTATTTAAAATTTTCGAAGAGGTGCTGGAGGAGGATAATATTTTCATATCCTAAGGGCCGGTTTTACAATGGAGATTTAAACTAGGTATAAATAGCAGTACAGTTATTCTGGGAATAAAGTTATACCAGAATTTATACCTACAATATAAATCTAGTTGGTTTTACTATGCTTTTTTTTACACCGGTATAGCAATTCTTGGAGTAACGTGAAAGTAGTTCATATAAATTGATATCTCCTGTCAGTCCTGTCATATGTGATGTTTTTCTTCGTTAACCTTAAAACTTAACGAAAAGTGTTGTTATTGGATTTCAGCTGATTTTTTTATTATTGATAACTTTTGCTGTCGTAAGAGAGTCTATTTATTATTTTAAAATGGATTTATATGATCTTCCAATATTTGAATCTTCCGATGAAGAAGATATGGTTCCACTATGAAGGAAACCAAAAACTATACGTGAAAGATAACTACTCAAAGTCTTTCTAAATTATCAATTTTTTAATAATTCGTTATTGTAGGATCAATTACTTTGAAACCTTAAATGACGATGAGTTTGTGGCCAGATTTAGGTTAGAAAGAGCAAATCAGAGACGAAATACCTACTAGCTAGCAACAACGCGCTCATTTTTTGCTTTTAACAGACATTTATAGGTATATTCACTCAAAATAAAAATAAAAGTTCATGCCTCCAAATCCAAATGTTAAACTAGTGTGAACAACCTGCGTTTATGTCATTTTTTGACGTTATTCGTAGAGTAACCGACATATCTGTCTGTTCAGCGACGGTATAGCTTATTCTAGACTTTCCGAGTATCCTATTCCATGGTTAAACTTATACCTGCTTTGTAAAACGCTAGAATACATCTTATACCGAGAGTAAGCTTACTCTTAGTTTATACCACTATTGTAAAACCGGCACTAAATTGTCAATTTAATAATAAATATCGACCTGTTTTAGGTTTTTTCACATAGTACATAATAACGTTAAAATTAAATTTATTTCATACATATGGACCACATTGTATAATTATATACCTATCACTTGCAATTTCCTTTATTTTTCAGATTATTCCCAAACTAACAGCTTTACAACATCCAGTATATTATATCATTAGCTCAAAGTTGGCAACTTTGGATATTCTACCAAAATATTTAGAAGAAATTGATAGATACTTGGAAATTCCTAGTAGAAATAAATTCTTAGTAGCTATTAAAATGCTTACAATATTTTTGGAAAAACTGGAAGACGTTTCAGTAATTCCACTTATTTTAACAAAGAATTTCATTCATCAAGTGTTGAATCATTTTAAAAGTTTGAAAGGAAAAGACCAAGATGTTGAATTTAAACAAGGCATTGCCAAATTCTTTGAAAATGTGTCGGAAAAACTGAAGCCAGAAGATATAAAATCAAAAATTAAAATCGCCGTCCTAAAAAAGTTATTGTTTTCACCAGGAACTTTTATTTTTGAAAAAATAACACATTCTAAAATAATTCAAAATATTACTTGGAGTTTGAATTCAGATGGGATAAAAAAACTGGGAAAGGTTTATAGAGGTTTGTATTATTGCATAACTGTAACTTATCAATCATGATTTCATTGTGGAATGCTAGATAATGAAAAAATACACATAACTATTAAAACAATTGTGTTCAATTATTCACCGTCATAACAATAGTGCTCTCATCAGAAAATAAAACATCTTCTAATGGGATCACATTGTTATCTAACATTGCCAACATTTGTTCACAAAAATATGTTCTATCAAAATCGTTCGAAAAATGTGTAGTTAACGTTGAACAGTGGGGTTGCCTTTCGTCCAGAGCTATGTGGGCTTTCTTGAAACTCAAGCATAATATCCAATTCCGTATTACCACTTACTGCATTGGCAGCTTTTTTTATCTGTCTTACATGACCAAGCTTGTGAACTGCTTTTCTATTTTGCTAATTATTCCTTGTAATAAAGGCGGCACATTTGGAAATAGGAAACTAGCACTATAAATCTCGCAACAATAGCAAATGTCTTGTATGTCGGGGGCTCATGAGGAGGTCTGCCACACTTCTGTGCCATCAGAATCACAATCCAGAGGGTGCCTCCGATTTGGTCAATTTGTTAGGCCGATGTTTTAGCAGCAAGCGGAAGCAATGAAACCGAACAAAATCATCAACAATCACGTTATGTAGGTTAGTTGGATCCATCTAACTCCCAAAGTCCTCACTAGTTGGCCCCAAAATACTTTTTAACATTTTCTTGATCCCACGCACCCATCTCTAGTAGTAGATACTTCATGAAAATTCCGGTTGTTCGGATAGATACTGGTATAGATATTTGTCAAAAGAGCCATCACCCGTGACAGACGTCAGTCGGAACAAGCCCGTCATTCTCATTCACGATATAAAGTATATTTGTGGCTCTGAGTGTGCACCAGAGCGCTACCTGAAATGGAAAATTGCTTCGTTTGCAATACAAACCGCTTTGTCGGTAGGCTAGTTCTTGATGAGAAAATGGTTGTGGACATTTGTATACTGAGGGGAGTGCTGATAGTTTAATAACTGAAAATGATTCAGTGGCTTTTAATTTCAATTAACAGCTGTCTGCTTGTGATTGTCGAAACGAATACTATAGACTCCACAATACCCATACTTATTAGGTAATTGAAGATCAGACAATCGAAAGTAGATCTACGTGGGATATACACAACTGAAGATGCAAGTAGGTTGTTCCGCTTATGTCAAAGGAACAAATAGTAAAAATACGCAGCGTCAGGACATAGAAGACAACAAGAAAATGTCTGACAATTTCCGACTGACGTCTGTCACGGGTGATGGCTCTTTTGACAAAGATCTATCCCAGCTTCTATCCGAACAACTGGATTTTTCATGAAATATCTACTACTAGAGATGGGTGCGTGGGATCAAGAAAATGTTAAAAAGTCTTTTGGGGCCCATTCGTGATGACCTTGGGAGTTAGATGGATCCAACTAACCTACATAACGTGATTGTTGATGATTTTGTTCGGTTTCATTGCTTCCGCTTGTTGTTAAAACACCGGCCTAACAAATTGACCATTGCGGAGGCACCATCAGCAGAAATTGTGATTCTGATGGCACAGAAGAGAGACAGACCTCCTCGTGAGGACGCAACTACAATACGCCACCACCGACAAATCGGAGGGCCTGCACAGTTTTAACCCATCCCGATCTCTTAGTTATCATTAAGACTACAACATATAAAAAAAATCGAAAATCCTACGAGAGCCAGGATTACCTTTAAAATGGTGCAGTGTCTTTTAAATGTACATAATCACCAGATCATTTTACATAAGATTGCTCCAGTTCTTTTCGTCTAGAAAAATAACTGGTAGTGGTGAATTGACTCAATAAAACTGTTATAACTTTTATTCAGCTTTAATTTTGACATACAGTATCATTGGGAGGGGAATTCAATTCCCAATTATATCATCGTTTCATTCTAGTGGTTTTAATTGTCGCTAGGTAGCGGTTTTGTTTTCAAGTTTCTTTGGGAATATTTTTTCTCCACAATCATAACAGAATTGCAAGGCGTCGGCTGAGATGCAAAACCGTTTTTACAAATTTTACAGGAGACGAAAAAACCTGATATTTTTGGTGAACTCGAATCACTTTGTTGAGTAATATTGATAAATTATGGAAGAATTAAGAAAAAACTATGTATCTCTTTGGTTTTAAGGTTTGTTAATAGATGGAGCACTTAACTTCTGATATTTCTGTATAAAAATCCCAATTTTAGAAATTTCTGGACACGGTTTTGCATCTCAGCCGACGAAGATCAAAGTGTTGCTGCAGTACATTACAAGAAAATTGCGAATTGCTAAAAAATTAATTACATAAGTTTATTTTATTAGATACAGTAAAAGTAAAATATGATTAAAATGAAATAGCTATTCTTTTTTAAATAAAAATAAACAATATTCAGAACCTAATCATACTCAATAGTCAACAAAAACACTGGCAAAACGGGATAAGTATGTTTATAGAACGACCCTTACAGCCGTTTCTATTTTTATCTGTCGAATATTCCTACGGAACTGCGGAAGTTTCCGAATAGACCTACGGAGTAACTTTATAAGAAATTTCCTTTCTGTTCTGTTACAGAGTATGCGTGTACATTTTTTTCTCTAATCTGTACGATACATAATTTCAGAGACACCTGGTACATACTACTTCCTTATCCATAATTATCAATTTTTTAAAATTATATTCCGCCAATATCACCTATTTATATTCAATGTCCATCAATTAATTTCATTTGCAGGTGTGATAGACGGTACTGAAATTGTGGAGAGCCAATATGGACATGGAGATTACTGGCTAAATAATGATAAATTGTATGCAGCTCACTTACTTATTAAGCTGATGAATCATAAAGCTATGAAAGAAGAAAATGAATGGAAAATGGAGCAACTTGTATTCATTATGGAATTGGGATTGTTGAAAGAGAACAACATTCAAATTGGTACCGAGTTATCTGGTATGTTTTTAGAATTTTTTTTATCATGGATACAAATTATCTTAAAAAAATGATAAATCGTTATACAAATATCGATGTAATACTCATATACATATTTTTTACAGCTTCCTTGAAAGGTGCATTTTTCGGTGCTTTGGACCTGAAATTATCCAAATTAGTTGAATTACAAACTATTTTGTTACATCTCGTGCTCCATTTAAATTCCAAATTGTCATCTGATAACCTAGAGACCATTTTACGAACTTCAATCACTACAGAAGAATTTGCTATATGGGAAAAAACTCTTTCATTCATAAGGAAAATTGAAAAGAAGAAGAAAAAGGGAGGTCTAAAATCGGTGTTTCTAACCCTATTTCTTCATTTGGCGTTACTACTTTTTAATGACGCGAAACTGGCTTCAGACGCTTTAAATGAACTTTTCATATGTTATGAAAAAACTAGAAAAAATCGAAACGACAGCGAAATTCTGGACGATTCAGCGGTTGAAGCATCTGATAATGAAGAAATGGCTTGGATAGAAGTAGTAATAGATTTGTTTTTAAACTTTTTATCGCAAAATTCGCATTTGTTGAGGAATATAGTAAACCTAGTGTTTCCATACTTATGCGAGTACATGACTCCATCTACTGTTCAACAGTTAGTTTCAGTATTAGATCCAGAGAATGAAAATCCATTGTCTAAAGGTAATGCTGATAGTAGTGACGATGAAGATTCTGATGAATCCGATGAAGAATCAGAAAATGATGATGAAAATGATGAAGATTCTGACGATGATAACGAAGATGAGGAAGATGTAGAAGACGAAAGTAAACATGATAAACTAAGAATGGCCCTACACAAAGTTTTAAGCACAAATGGATATCAATCTGATGAGGAAAGTGTAGATATTGACCAAATGAGTGAAACAGAAGGAGAGAAATTAGATAAAGCACTAGCAGATGCTTTTAAGCAATTCCGACCTAATCACGGTAAACGCAAAAAGCAAAATGAAGACCAACGAAGTCTAACTCATTTTAGAATAAGAGTCTTGGATCTTATTGAAAAATATTTGGATTCATCCCCTTCCATGATTTTAACCTTGGAAATTATGTTACCTCTATTGAAGACTGTGGAATTTTGTGTTAGAGATGAACATCAAAGTCCCCTGTTGAACAGATTGAAGGTTTCTTTGAAAAAATTATCAAATTTAAGAAAGTTCGGAGATACCAATCTAGTTGATGATACAGTACTTTGCGAACTGCTTAAAAGTTTATTAGACAAAGGAACAAAAAATACTTGGATTGTTCAAGATATGAGAGAACAAATATCTGACTGTTGCATATTTGTGATAAAATGTTCAGATTTGTTAGCAAACACCGAATCTACTCCAAAAAAAGTTAGAAAGCGTTTGAAAAATTCTATAACGGAATTAATAAGTAACGAATTCGATACTTATTTTAATAAAAGGGAGTGCATAACACCTTTTCTGGTTTTCAAAAACCTTTTAAAGATATCTTGGCCGGGAAATCTTACTTTGGTGCCTTTAATTTTAAAATACATCTTCGATGAAAACGTTAAAATGTTTAAAAAGACTCAAGCATCGGAATTGGCCCTTTTATTCTATACAAATCAAAGATATTTAAGTGCCAATTCGGAATCAATTGAAGAAAGTTTAAAGGAAAACCACGTTGAATTTTCGAATAATGTTATAACGTTGTTTAAATCTTTTTGTGATAGTACCGAAAAGAAGAATCCATCAGAAAAATTCATATCTTCTATGTTCAAACTACTTTCTGCTTTAAAGACTTGTGTATTGAATATAGACAGTATAGAATGGTCACAAATAGCTGAAACGGTGAGAGAATACAGAAGTACAGTTTCGTTATCTAAGGACGCTAAAACGGCTTTTAACAAACTTTGTGATCGTTTAAACGTTTCTAATATAGTTAAAATGAAGCCCGTGATCAATTCTGTCAAATCGTTAAAAGATGATACCCCTAAAGAGATGAAAGAAAAGAAGAAAAATAAAAATACGAAAAATAAGGAGAAACTCAAGTTGAAAAAAGAGGCAAAAGCGTTACGGCTACAAAGTTTATCAGAAGGTTTTAAAAATTTAGATTTTGCAACGGCCAATAATGTAAATATGGAAGTTGATGATAATGATGACGAAAGTAGTGAAGAACAGGCGCAAAAAAGGAATAATTTAAAGTCTGTAGAAGATGATAGTGAAATGGAAATTGGAGAAAATAAGAAATCTAAAAAGAAAAGGAAACATTCAGAAAACGGAGTAATGAATGGAATAAGTGAAAACAGTAAAAAAGAAGACAAAAAACATAAAACAAATAATTGATATTTGTATATAAAATAAATAATTAAATTTTCCATTAGTATTTTTTTTTCGCTCAAGTTTTGGCAGCTTTTTTATGTTTATCATATGTGAATGCATGTCCATTTCTTTGGCGTGAACGTCAATTTCTAGATTCGAAACATCGGGTATAAAATCAATATGGCTCTTGAAAAAAGAGAAAGTAGTGGGGGAACATTTTAATGAAATGGAAATCAAATGAAATGTAATAAGTAGCGAATTATTTGCGTTAGCGTTATTGGAACTTTAGTTCTTTACGTCAGGTTATGTTTGAGCGACCAGGGGTCGCGACGCAAAAGATCTGACCGTTACGCGTTACGTTACGCTACGTTATGTTACGTTGCTTCGTTATGTGTCTTGCCTTCGTGCTTGTGCTCTCTCCTTAGTCTCCCTCTCGTTCACGAAGCAGTGATTCATATGCTCCGGCCGGTATTCGAACCCGGGCCGCCCGCGTGGAAGGCGAGCATTCTACCACTGAACCACCGATGCTATATTAAAATTCTATGCAAAGCTGGTATTCGCAGTGCTGGTAATCTACTTGAATTTGTTCGGATAAATTTTTACTATTATTTCCATAATTTTTTTTGCGTGATTGATCTTTTTTGTTCATTTCGAAGAAATTTAAATTATTTTATTCGGAATCTATTTCAATATGATCGCGCAAAAAATGGTATAAGCATGTCGAACGTTAAGGGTAATTACAACGTTTGCATGTAGATTCCTCTCGTAAAATTGGACAAAATGATATGAGGATTGTGGGGTCTAGCACATTTACTTTTCGAAATACAGGCTTTGAAATTTTGAAAACTTGAATGTTTTAATTCGATAACTTTAAAATGGATGGAGAAATTGATTTGACATTTGGCAGGTTGTTTTCGAATGTAAAAGGGCATATTTTGATAGAAATAGTAGTTTGTGCAACTAGTGTGGATATGATGGCCATATCGCACGAGGACGAAGTTTGAGCACGACGCCGTAGGCGGAGTGCTCAATCGTTTAAGTGCGATATGGACAATCCACACGAGTCGAACAGCATATTTTTTCTACGACCCACTTAAGAAAAAATCTAGAAAATAAAAATTTCTATAAACTGTAATATAACTTCGAATTGAGAATTTAACAATTCAATTTAATGTTTCCACTAATTTTTTTGTGGTAAACGTACAGTTCTTGAATGATGTCCAATTTGTATAATGCTACGGTTTCCCTTTTTAAATATACGATGCTGTTATAAGTAGATGTTGCCAGTCGACTCCCTCATGAAGGGTACCGTACCATTATCCATAATAATGAATATTCTGCTAAATATTCCAAACGTCTACCTGTTATCGTTATTAATATCAAGCAGAATAATTATTTAAAAATAAAATTAACAATTAAAACAAAATCTTCTTCACGGGGAATCGAACCCGGGTCTACCGCGTGAGAGTCTGGTTTGCTTACTATTCGGTCACCGAGGCACATGCAAATGGTTTATCTATAACGTCAAATGTATTACATAATTTTTGCTTAAAAGGAACTAAAGTTCCTACCGTGTGTCCCGCGACACGTTCTACCTTTTTTTTATCAATAGAGAGATTTTAAGCCACTTATTTGCTATGCACAAATAATTGAAAATAATATATTTCAATACTTTATTATATGTTTGTCTCAAAACATACTATATACATTTTTGAATATTTTAACTTGACAACGCCGATTTTTAACGTTAATTTTGCCTAATGTATGCTGAAAATTTCGTGAAGAATAGCGCCCCTTATTAAGTTCTTCTATTAGACCTTGATCATTTCGACGACTAATTATATTTTTATATTATCCATAATTAATGTCATGGATTAATGTATAAATATCAAATTAAACAAACAGAAAATTTAAGGTTAGTTACACCAAACAAATTAACGTGTAACGTCGTTCACAGATTATGGCTTCAAGAACTAAGATTTATGTGGCTTGAAATCTCTTTAAATATGCATTTAAGATATTTACTAATGATTACTCCAGAATTTCATTGTTGAAAAGAAAAGAATTAGCAGTGTAAAAAATATATGGCGTAAAATTTAAATATTTTTGAACTTGACGTATACGTTTATTTGAAATCGAATCATCAATATTAATATAACCTCCAGCTACCCTAATACTTTTTCATCTTCTTTGGTTATTTTGTTTAATTATGGAAATAAACAACTAGATAGAGGAAAACGTCAACTTGCCAATTGGATATGCAAAAGCAGCTTACTTTGGATAGTGGAAAATTTCATTTTTTACATGCTGTTGTCTTTTCCTTTTTGAGGTTCTATATCTGCTGCCGCAGCAATGCCCACTCTCTGTCTCTATTGGATTTTCTCAAAGACTTCAGTGTAACCAATTTTGTCTGCCTGAGCGGTAAATAATTCCATTCTATTCAGAAATTTCAGATTCCCGAGTTTAATACTACCGAAGTTGGCAGTGGCCAATCACCGATCAAACCCTTGAGACGTGGGCTTGGTGGCAGAGTCGCCTGTACCTCAAAAACCAAAATTTATTTTTGTGGTCAATTCAGGAACCATATTGAGGTTAGATTCACTTAATAAAAAACTTACTATTTGCTCTGGAAAACTGAGCATTTCAATGAAAACTATCCATCCCACATACTTCTGAAGGCGTTACCTACTTTAATATATATTTTTTAAAAACACATCAAAAATCATATAAAGTGGGACATCTATTTGCTCATATGTAGCCAGGAGCACTACTGAATAAAGAAGAGGGCCAAACGTAACGGTACCAGTACAAAAACTGGTATTAAATACAGCCTGGTCCTAAAAGGAGCTGTGGTCCCATAAAACTTCCCAGAGACATTTGTCTCAGAAGATAAGGTAGTGTCTACAAGTTAAACTGCAGCACAAAAAGACAGTCCTAACCAAATAGAAGTTGCTGATAACCTAAACATCGTTCTAATTCAAGAACCTTGGATAAAGAATGGTAAGAAACTGGGGCTTAATACAAGGTGTCCATCTATAAATTGACACATTTTAACAACTTATAACTCGAGAACGGAAAAAGATATCGACATGCGGTTTTCACTAAACTTCCTAAATTTACTTCTAGTTTCTGTTGACGTTGTTGCCGCATGTAATTTTTTTCTGGAAATTTACGAAAAAAAATTAAGGTTTTTGAACCAAAATTGTGATCTTAGATTAAATAGGACACCCTGCAATTCTTAAAACCTTTGAAAAGACCCTTTCTTCTTCTATCCAAAAATGTATACATTGTTGGCATTCACCCACGTTTTTAGGGAATAATTTACTTTTTCATGAAACCACTTCCAAATCTAAAGGACCAAATTCTAACAACTTAAAACTATAGGTAGAATGAGACAAGGTATTGAAAACAGGTTTTACTTAAAAATAAAAAACAAAACATACATTAATAAAGTAATTGTTGAATATGACCTCCATTTTGTTCAATACATGTATGTTAGCGCAATAAAAAATGTGTAAATGCATTTTGTAGCATTTCTGGAGTAATTACATTAAACACATTGATTATGTTATTCCTCAGTTCTGCTAAATTTGAAGGTGTTGGATCGTAGCATCTGTCCTTAATGTACCCCCATACAAAAAAATCCGGTACAGTCAAGTCTGGAGAATAGGGAGCCCATTCAATAGGACCAGCTCGACCTATCCACTTGTCTCCAAAGGTTATATTCAAAGAATTCCTCGCTATTAAAGAGTAATGCGGTGGAGCACCATCTTGCTGGAAATATACATCATTTAGTATACCTTCTTGTTGTAGTTGAGGATAGAAAAAGAGTTCTAGTATATCCGTATAATTGTTCCCATTTACTGTTTGTTCTTGGAAAAAAAATGGTCCATAAATTTTTGTTTTGGAGACACCACACATTTACCTTGGGGGAATCTCTTTCAAACTCGTTGAATGCTCTAGGATTTTCATCACCCCAAATCCTACAGTTATGTTTGTTTACGCGGCCATTTAAGTGAAATGTTGCTCCATCTGACATTATTAAATTTACGTTTGGTTGATTTCTAAACAAATCTAATAACGTCTCACACATAAACAATCTCTTTTCGATTGCATGATTCTCAATTTTTTGGAAAGTCTGAATCTTATATGCTTTAAACTTGATTATCTTTAAAAGCTTATGCACCTTACTCTTTGACATAAGGGTTGAGCGATTTTTCTAATAGATATTTTATTATTGTTTCTTTCTAAAATCTCTCTTAACTGTAAAACATCATTTTAAAGAATATCTTGAGCGTTTTGAATGTGTCTTTCTTTTCTCTCCAATGTTCCTGTTTCTGTAAACTGACTTACCCAGCTTATAATAGAATTTCTAGTAGGCGGATTTTTTTTAAAAATGTTTCTAAATCTTCTTTGTGTATGCGTAATTGATTTATTTCCATTAATCACTAAAACGCACCGGGTTTTTTCGGTTTTGGTAAAAATTTTTTTTAGTACCAGCTTTCTCTTGCACTAAAATTATTGCTAATCTGACACTTCTGTCAACTCGATTTGCGTTACACAGCACCCTTGATAAATTAATATCATTTATTAAGTCATTCATATTCTATGCTCAGCTGGGTAAGTCAATTTACAAAAATGAGAACATTAAATAGAAAATGTGTACTGAAAATGCTTACGATAATCCTTCAAATGATAATTTATGGATGAAGGTTTGCAAATAATTATAAGAAATAGGAGTTTTGTTCGCAAGAAGCCCTCAATATGAATTTGAAAAATTAAATTTTTCAAGAAACTTTCAGACGTTTGAGACTTGGCAACCACGTTAGATACAAATTAAAACATTTTTAAGAATGGTGAATGCCAACAATGTATACATTTTTGGATAGAAGAAGAAATGGTCTTTTCAAAGGTTTTAAGAATTACAGGGTGTCCTATTTAATCTAAGAACACAATTTTGATTCAAAAACCTTAATTTTTTTTTCGTCAATTTCCAGAAAAAAATTACATTCGGCAACAACGTCAACAGAAACTAGAAGTAAATTTAGGAAGTCTAGTGAAAACCGCATGTCGATATCTTTTTCCGTTCTCGAGTTATAAGTTGTTAAAATGTGTCAATTTATAGATGGACACCTTGTATTAGAGGAATGGAAACTGATTGTACTAAAAGAAGAATTTGCTATAGATCCTAATACAACATAATACCGTTTAAGGAATTATGCACGGGTGACATGGGATTAGCAAAGATTAAACTCGAAAAAGATGGAGTATAGTACTAGAGACAATAATAGTGTCTTTGTAAATTGAGAAGATCCACTACTGGGGCCTAACACGGAAGACCTGATGAATACTCAAGAAGACACAATCTGGATGCCATTGTAGAGACTGATACAATGCACACCGGCCACAGCAGTTGGGGCAGATAAGACAACAACACCAAGGGCACAGAATACACCAGTTGGTGTATTCTGTGCCAGAGGTAAGAAACTATTTATTTACTACTGAACTTGATATTGCGAATGTGATTGGGTGCATAAAATACAAAAATGAAATAGTCCAAGGGGAGGCCCGGAGAGAATTCTGTGAGGACATGCAAGGTGTCCTTGACAGCGTCAGAATTAATAAAATCCTCGAAAGGGATACTTCTAACAAATTTGATTCTATTCAGTTGCCGAGCGGAAAATTTTTGAATAGTGCTCTAGAGCACTTTCCAGGTTCGGTTAATATAGATCCAAGCTATGACAACGGTACGGCTGCAACCAAAGAGGATTAGGAACTAGTGTATGAGATCATCAGACCCAATTTTATCAGGGCTGTAACTCATTTGACTCCTACAAAATTCCAGGACCAGATGGCAACATATTATCCAAGCTCCTACAAGAGGGATTATACATCATGAGTCCCTACGTACTGATACTTCGAAGCAGCCATGCTCTAGGGTATATACCAATTGCATGGAGGGAGACGGTGGTGTTTAGTCCTAAACCAGGAATGGAAACGTATATCCAAGCTAAATCCTACCGACCGATCAGTCTGACATAATTCATGGTGAAAACCATGGAAAAAGTTTTACAAATGTATTTACAAGAGGGAAGTGCTTAAGAGCATACCTCTATCGAACAGGGAAATCAGAAGGAGCTGCACTGCATAAATTGGTCTTAGGTCTCGGAAGGAGTCCTAAGGAAGTAACCATTGCAGCATTTTAGACATCGAAGGTGATTTTGACAACACATCGATGTTATCAATAAACAGATCCATCAAAAAAAGCAATTAACAGCACCACATGCAAATGGATAGGATCCATGATTGAGCATAAGAGAATAACATCACATATGCATGATATAACTTACAACGTTAGGACAACTAAGGGATGTCCTAACGTGAGTACTTTTCCACCCTTATGGAACCTAATGGTGGATTACTTGACCTGCAGGTTGAATGATCAGTGAATGCCATCCCCATACACATACTTAATACTTCTAGCCAGTCTGGGACCAAATTGAGTAGTATTTTGGAAAAACATTTTAAAGAGGTTAATTTTAGTTTTTTTTTCTTCCTGCTGCGTGTAGTTATTTGGGACGTCGGGCGAAGGGAAAAAAACAATAATTCAATAAAATGATAACAATATTATATTGATTCCAAGAAAAAATTATACTTGAATATAATGTAGGAATAATCTCAGGAATAATAGAAAAAAACATCTTCAACAAAAATTCTTATCTCCTATACAAGACTTTACTGATTTTACGTTCTAAAATAAATACAACAAAATCAGAAATAACAGGAGATATTAAAAATAAATTATCAGCAATCATAATTATTAATATCTAATTTTTTGAAATATAATACAATATAAACAATAATAATTATTTATTATACAGCCTTACATTCTCACTTTAATCAATTGATCCTCTTCAATGGTTTTTACTGTCTGAAAATATAAAAATAGATTAGAATTATATAATACAATTTTATTTTTGGCAAAGTTTAGAAAATATTTGTTGCAAATTCAAAGTATTTAACTGATTTGAGCTTACATAATGTCGAGAAATACGATTGAGTCTGTAGCTATACATTTTTTTCAATCGTTAAATTATATCAATTAAAAAGGGTGTCGATGCTTCGCGCGGCGTTGTAAAAAATTAGGATTCCAAAAAGCCTGAAGTCCGTTTGATTACATTAAATTAAAACTGATCAATACAGAGGCCGCATTTCACACCGTGTGTATTTTTGTTCCTTTTTGGGTAAAATTATGAATCTACAAAACTCCAATAATCAAGCTCTGTTCAAAGTTTTCAATTTTATTTTGTCATATTTTTAGCAGACTAGGTTAATTTTAGTTGAAACACTCCAACCAATGAAGTGAGTTAATTTTAATCAAAATTAATGGTTAAGAAAACAATCGACAGGTGTCAAAATGAAAAATACTAAGTGGGCAGTAATTCGAAATTAAACTCAAGTTTATGTAGATTTGACATTGCGAGAGCGATAATGTCACATTGTGCTCGAATTACACTCATGATTTTTCCTACAACCAGTGTTTTCATAAAAATTTTGAGTATAAATTGACAATATAATTGATAACCCTAAATTTTACAAATCATATTCAAAACTTGAGCATCATCCGCTGTAGCATGTGTTTTTATAAAAATCGTATATAGCTGTAGTTGGTAATTTGTTTTATACAACGGAATAATGTAGTTATTTATGGCCGACTACTTTTGTTGCAAAAGTTGCAAATACACTACACATTTCTTTATTACTGTTTCTATGGTTAAGCCAATTTGTGCCTTTCACTCGGTTTTAGAGAAAATCATTTGTTGCTGAATATTTACTGCGAATTCCGTTTTTAGTTTGTACTAATAGAGAAGAGACACCAACAACAATAAAAAATATTTAAAAACTAAAAATCCTTAAAGAATATAGAAAACGAATAAAAAATTATAAACAAAAAACAACTAAAAAGCAAAAATTTATATACCTTCAGTTAATTTTCGATGAAACTCTGTAACAAAAACAAAAGAAAATAAAACTCATCTATTTTCTCCGTCTTTCTGCCTTTTATATTTACCCATATATTCTAACTGTTGCTTTCGGTGAGCTTCCATTAAAGCATTCAGTTCAGCCTTTTGTCGATTCAGCATTTCCTCGAATGTTTCCTCCTAAAGAAATAAAATTATTCATAACAAAATGTAAGCAATTAAATGATACAAAATTGTTAAATACCATCTACTTATTTACAAACCTGTATTTTCATTTGGACGTTTTATAATCGATATTTTAAATGCTAAGACAAACGTATGAAAATATATCAATTTTGATATTTAAATTCATCCATCTTATATTTTTTTCAATTCTCCATTAATTTTGAATATAAAATGGAATTGGAAATAGCACGAATTTCATCTATAGGATTGACAAAACAATGATAATAACGGATGAGACGCATCCAATTATTATTTAACAAATACTCTTTCCTTTTTGAATGTCCTTAATAGTTAGTTTAAAATTATATCTTGTTATCCTACTATATTTGTATATTTGGAAAATACAGTTAGTCATAAGTTGAGGACATGAACTATTTCACTGTAGTATTGCCAAGTGTTTGAGGTTTCGTTACATTTGAGATTTTTAACACTAGGAGCGTATGATATTCCAAGATCGTATGTGACACCATGAGATTAAAAGGTTCTTGGTGATTAGTAGCACAATACATCAAGTATAGATGACAAATATCTATTTTTTTGTGTTTTATGTCCCCTTATTTCAACAAAGCTTCTGTCATATTATTATTCGCACATGGCCCATTCGAACTACAGGAGGTAAGTTAGTGCCTTTTAGAAAGTTGGCTTTTCATTCCTTCCGAATGAGCTCTCTTTATTTCGTCAGGCCTAGCTGTTCCTGGCCTTTTAAGAGTATTCTTTCGACCAATTTTCCTATTAACAATCTTATTCCTAGTGGTTTTGCTCTAAAATGTTGGATTGTGTTATATCTGCTACATTTAAGTCTTCTTTTATTACAGCGATCATATGCTGAGACTTGGACTTCTTGCTTTTTTTGTCCGGAAGATGATGAAACAGCAGAGCAAATAATTTGTGCGGATCGAATCAGGTATCTGATGTTTGGGTCTCCCTCTCGCCCTCGGTCTTTCGATAATAGCTCTCCTCTCTTCTTGAAATCGTTCGTTTGTAACAGGAATGGAAAAAGTATTCTTTATACCACTCGGTTAATGTGGAGTAGAGTGAAAACCATTGCTCCAGTTGTACCACCCCTGATAGGTAGGGTTTTAGGACTTAACATGAGTACTTGGATTCCGTCCAAGCTAACCAAGAATTAAAAATAATCTCATTGGACCAACTTTCACTCATTATTTTTAATGTATTTTAAAAAGTCTAGCAGTTCGGAATTGCTAAAATTATCCTTTAATAAATAATAACAATCAACGAATGAGGTGACAATATGATGTTTGAAGTTGACAGTCTGAAAAGTCAAATATGGGTGTTAATATATCCCATAAAATCATACTTTTTCAATTCTTGCTTATTATTTTTCTACATAGGTTAATGTTAAAGCAGTTCGAGAAGCGCTTTCCAAAATGGTAGTGACTGATTCGAGTATTTCATGATGATTTTTTTTGTATGGAATTATTGGTAATGAAGTAGAAAAAGTATAAAGATGTTCCTGTATGCTTCGTTTACTATGAAAAGGCATTTGATAAGGTTTAATATGAAGAGGTGATTGAGTAGATAGTCATGATGACCCCCGTTCATAATTGGTAGAGGACACTATTAGAAAAGGTTGTCAATATCAAGCTTTATGGTCTGACGAAACTAAAATTGGCGCACAATGAAAATGAAATAGCAAACACAATAATTACCTAATAGGTACCCTCTTTGATACAATTTTTATAAAACAGGTACTAAAATATAACTATAATAATACGTCACTTTCCAATTATGTAAGTACTATTAATCAATAAAATTTTAGAAAATTACAATTTTTTATTATATAGTGAGATAACCTTCAACTAAGTGTACTTTTAAAATATTAGTAACTATTCTATCAAATCAAACGCCAAGCAGCAACCAACTGTTAGACTTACTAAATTAGTACAAGCTAGGTCTACAAATATCAAGACATCTCAAAATTGAATAAAAGGCACCACAAATATTCTGTACTGTGCACACTATAGAATTCTATCGGTCGCTTTCAACAGTACTATTACTATTATTCCAGTCAACAGCAGTCGAAAGTCTCACTCTGTATATCATCTTTATACTGTCGACAAGTTTTCTTTTATTCCTGACTTATTACTATGAAATATATTGAAGTTTTTATGAAGAAATCGTCGACAAAATACGTGTGAATAGAGTCAAAAGTAGAATTTTATAGTGTGCATAGTCAAAGTACTGGTATTTTTTGGACATTTAGATGAGCTCAATTAATAAATTTTTTAAATCTTGTCGTATGTACAGTGTATTTTGTTCTATAGTTTATATGTAGACCAAAATTTTTCTGTAACAAATATCATTTATTTCAATAAATTGCTTTGTTTAGTAAACAGGAGCTTTAACCAACTAAGCGTCGGCTACCTGTTTCCGTTACCAATATCGAGCAAAAAAATCACATTTGTTTAATATTTATTTTATCCTGTTTTAAGTATTTGCTGATATTGCGGCAAGAGAAGAACATTATCCGTGAAAATTTCAACTGTCTAACTATAACTGGTAATGAGATACAACCTGGTGACAGATGGACAGACAGACGAATTTTGAAGATAAAATGAACTTGTCAATTATGCTTATGTTGTTTGTCAGTCAGAGTCACTATGAGTATGTCAAGATTTTGGTTTATATGATCTCAGTACCTAAACTGTAGCTTTTTTGCCTTTTGTGATATACCAACATGATTGATAAACCTTGTATGGTTGTGTCGTATATTGTGAAAGAGTCCCATATGGGTGACTCTCAGATGCTATTGCTATCCTATCGTGTTAGCCTAATATTCTATTTTGTGATGTCCAATATAACCACTAATCATTATTACTACTACATCAATTGTGTCTAAGTATATGATCCTCAATCCTGCATTAATAGATATAGCCATTCTTTTATAACGGAAGATGCATTTCTAAAAATTTCTCTTTAATTTTATAAACGCATAAATGGCAAATGAAAATGTTACAGTTTGTGAATAACTGATCATTTTGGAAACACATCCGGTCGTACTAAAATAAAGGAAATCATTCTTATATATAACTTTCAATTTTCACGGATACATTCATGAGACTTGAAGAATATTTTTAATACTTCTCACTGTAATTTTTGTTTGTAAAAAAAATAAAATTTATTTATTTATTGAAAAATACAATGAGAGACATTGAACAATTCGAATAAAACCCCCGATGAGATGAAAGAGAAAATGTAAGCCAACATTTAGATGCTACCCAATTAAAGTTCTTGTATACTTAGCAGCAAACCGAATATAAGCTTGGATTATTATTTTTGTCAATTTATTTGGGGAATTTAACCAATATTTTTTATATTCTTATTTCAACGTTTCGGTAGCGTCCCAGCTACTGTTATAAAGTTTTTTAAATTTTGATCCATATTTGACACTACGAAAAAGTTTGACAACTAGACAATCAATAATAATACAAAATATTGTGGTTTAACTTCCCAAAAAAATAACAAAATAATAATACACCACAAGAAACATACAGAAGATATAAGCTTGACTATAAAACAAAAAGTTTAAATAGAATGATAACCTTTCAGAACTACATTTCACAAAAATTTGACCCGCCTCGTTGTTTTTTAATATCTTACCGTTTTAGGCAAATACGTTTCCAAATATTCATATATTGGCACCACTGTTTTACAGTTTACACCGCCACAACAACATTTACTTATACCATCGGTGTGTAACTGTGTGAAATGTTGAAAGTTGCCGCATGGTAAAGAGCTCATACTTCTAGCTGACAAACTGCTTTCCGCGCATTGATAATCGACGTCGAATCTATTCAAGCTGCCATGGAAACACGAGCAAGAATAATCTTGAATTGGTGGAGAATATGAATCGCTATTGTAGCGAGAATCAACACGTTTTAGGGCTGGAAAATTCTGGTTAATGTTCATACCACCATGATACGTATGGTAGGTTTCAAAATTAGAATCGGTAATAGGTCGTCTGTTTAATTTAGGCATCGAAGTAGAGTGTTTTTCGATCCAATTACGTTTCAGAAAATCACTGGGCGTTTCAACTTTCTTTTTACGTTTAGGTACAATTTTTTGTTTATCAATTACAGGTTCTTTAACAAACAAGTTTCTTGTTTCTGCAACGGCTAGTGTATTATATTTACGGCCGCGATATTCTCCAAAATCTTTAAATCTTCTATCCGATAAACAGCTATCGCTGCAGATAGAAATGTTCTCGCAAAATTCATCGAACGATTCCAAAGGTCCGTCAGTGTTACAGGAAGAATCGTAGCTGGTATAAATACGTTCATCTGTTAGATCTGGACAAGATGCATTTTGATCAAAAACATTGTTAATAACAAAATCACTCATTTCTTGAGCAATTACTCTGTGAATATTTGGCATGCTACTAGTTAAGTTTGTTTCGTCCGGAGGATGAACAATAATCTTTGGGAAATTCCTAAACGATTTGGAATGCTTCCGACCGGTCGTAAATCTTCTAGGATTATCGTCTACCGGTTCTAATTTTTCTTTAATTGGCATTAAACTTTCGATTTCTTTCTTAAAATCGACATACGATAATGATCTTTTGAAATTACCAACACCATGCATGGAATGATCTTTCGGGAATGTTATATGTGAATTTGTTTTACTTTTGATGTTATTAAGGTGGTGACTGTGGTGAGTGGTGCCAATGTAACGGGAGTGCGTAATGTCGTTGTTGTTACCAACTTCATGCTGCTACAAATACAAAAATAAAAAATCTAAAAAAAAACTACTGAGAAAAAACACGAATAGTGCAATAATAATACCCAACTAAATAAGTCCAATTTTCCTACATAGAGATGGATGATTTTTATTCATATTTTAATGTTGGTATCGTAAAAAGAAAACAGACAATATTAATAATTTTACAGTAAAATCTACCAAATTATTAACCTGATTATTTTTCTTGCGTGGTTTGTTCCGAACCGTGCATTACGATTCAAAAGTTAGATTACCCCTTTACGTTCAATATTCACAAGAAAGTTGATAATTTAGAAAGGAATGAGTCTATTTTCATCTTCAAAGCGTACAAAATAGTTTGTGTTGTCTGACTCATCATCTTCTATACGATACAAAATTAGCAAACATAAGTTTAAATAAGCAAGCAACATCAGAAAGTGGAGAATCATTATTGGTTGAACTTAATCCTATAAAAGACATGTTGAGTATGCATTACAAGGGACAAGACAACTGGTGAGTACAATCTACCCTGGAATGGACACTAGTGTGCCAAATTCTTTCATTTCCAAAATATTGTTTTATTGTAGTTTTCCGCTATTATTTAAATCCAAAGGGTTTCTCGTTCTTGCTTAGTTATAGCTGGTTCGATTATATGGTAGATTTGAACCGTATTTAATAACATGGCCGGCCCTGGCAGTTACGTCCGTTAAATATATTATTATAAATACATTATTTTCTTTTCCCTGTTATTTTGCTATGATTGTAGAATTATCAATAAAATATACCACAGACTAAAGATTTTTGTTTATTTTGTTGTATAACTAATTGTGTCATTGTATATACTAAACCGCATGTAATGTACAACTCTAATGAATTCCTGTTTTCTATTTATTAACCCGTAACTTATTAATCTAATGATCCATATTTGTCTTGTCCGTGTTGTAATGACTTAGTTGAAGTAAATTTAACAAGACCACACGAATTTTCCGTAACCTCCATCTGAGGCTATCTGGAACTCTTGACGCAAAGGATTAAGTGGCCGTGGAGCAAACCACGTTGAAAAATCTGGCACCCGGTATTTGAATCGAAATTTTATGTCAAGGGTGTTTATAGCAGGAACCACCGATATACAATATGTTAATCATACTATTCAAATACATTAACAAAAACTTGGAAGAGTGAATATAGTATTGTCCGCTTTCAGTTTTACGATACCATCTAATTTCAAATCGAGTTTGATAAGAAACAAATACTTTTTAAATTCGCATTAAGTTTAAGTAACAAAAATAAATTGTAACTGTAATAAGATTAGAGTGAACCTATGCGCAATTTGAATAGATATTTTATTTATTGTCATTTTCAATCATATTTACTTAGTCTGGTAGTTTAAGGCCATGAACTTAATAAGTGCATTTTACACCACCTGCATTTCTATTGGATATAATAATTAATAATATATAGGTTAAATATTCACGGAATCAATGTACTAACTTTAAAAAAGATTGTGGTCCAGTTTCCCATAAATAACAAACGAAATAATCAATATAAGTACCACAAGAAACATACAGAAGAAATGTATGATAAAGTTCAAGAAGATTGGTTTGATTTATTTCAAGAAGAAGTTATTAGTGATGTAGCTTATTGTTTATTGAATAATGTTTCAATCAAATTATGTCATCTGTCATTATAGATTTTTAGAAAAATTCATATAATTTATTGTATCCAAAGTAAGGATGATATAAACGTGACCAAGTTAAAGCAACGAGACTTTATAAACATTTGTATAATTCATTATAATGTTATACTTATTTTATTTAAGATTCCTGTTTTCACTGAGTTTTTAATAGAATATTTTTTATATACCAAAATGTTTTTTAAGCAACGTTTTATACAAACTTGCTGTTGATATGGTTATGTCGCTACTTGTTTCAAAAAAATAACAAAAGCTACTAAATAAAAATATATTTCAAAGTTTTTAAAATATCTTTTTCCAAAGTTTTATTTACTGGCCGTTATTTATTGATAAAAACCATTATTGAAATTTGAAATATTCAAACAAAGCTTCCAGCAAACGCAGTAAAAAAAGGAAATATATATTTTATTCAATTTCTCTAAGTTCTAATTAATTTCATTATTATTTCTTGGCGATAAGGAAAAAGCAGTAGAGTGTATTTAGTTTTTGTTAACCAACACTAATAAAACTTTAATATTATCAATCTAGCAATAAATAATACTTAATGGAATATTTTGTTTTCAAATTCTACAATTAAATTTCTTACTATTGATAAAAATTTATAAATATTCCTAGTTTCCTTTCCTAGATTATTAAATTATATCAACTTTCAATATGAAATTGTAAATTGTTAATTTCTAACTGACATTTATGTAATTCCATCATCTTTGATTTTACTCACTCTAATAAATGTCTACTTTATATCAATGACAATTATTTGCATCTGAAGGGAAACCAGAGTGGGTAATGGTACAAAGTGCCTAGGTTGTTGACCCAACCCAAACATATGAATGAATGAATGAATCAATGACAATTATTGATATATAAAAAAAAGAAAATAATATAGAATTACTGGGGCTGGGGGACTCATTGACCGTGGATTCATTTAGGTATATACAATTCAATACAGTCACTATACGCACAGTGGTTTTTTTTTATTGTTTATTGGTAATAGCCGCCATTAAAAGGAACATATTCTTTGCACATTCTGGTCACATGAAAGTCTAACATGCCCATATGCGACAATGTGTTAGAAAGAAACAAGTATATTTTGTAGGAATAGAAAATAAGAAAAATGTAAACGAAATAAATTTCGGTTAATAAAAGATCATTCAATTAGGGCGCATAAATGACAGAAGGATAAAAGGTGTCCGGTAGAATCGAGATCAAACTAATGTATGAGTCAGAGACAACAAGCTGTTTTAACTGTACACTGCCGCCTTCTGAATGGGTACCTCGAAAATCTGTAACTTATGGAGCAAGAAGGATGTAGATTTTGTCGAATAGGAGACCACTAGATAGAAGATGAAGATTTAGCTAATTTGGAACTACTATTCACTGAGACCTACCACAGAGTAGACTCAACACAACAACCTCTTCAAAAGTTTTTACCTCAATTTTTCTCCTGTTCATACAATTCATGTTAATCTCCATATTAAACATTTAACTGATATATCCATTTAAATATTAATTATTTGTATACTGCTTTTAATTTTGCAAAGAAATAATTATCAATACTATTCAAATATAGCAAAGGTTTCACAAATAAAATCTCCATCTCGTTGGAAATTATTTCTACTATGACATAGTTCGAAATAAATAGCCTACTCTAACCTAGCCAGCCTTTGAGACATGGAGAAAGTAAGTCACAAAAATCATTAACAACATTAAGAAGGGACACACAAAGTTATTAGTTAATCAACTTACACAAAAAATGATATATAATACTTACTTTTATATTCGAAATTTGAACTTCTTCTTCGGGGTTTACTTCCTCCGCTAAAATTTGAAAAAAATTTAGTTAAATAAATAATTTGACTATAAATATGGATAGTTAACTTACTGCCTCCAGTAGGCCAAGCCTTAACTAAAGTAGTTTTTAAAGAATCAAAAGTAGTATTAATAACTGTAGTGAAATCAGCTTCTCTTCTAGTTTCTGAATCTATGGCAACATTATTATCTTCAAAATCGTGAGGTTCCGTTTCTTCTGAATTATTAACTTTATCTGATTCGGTTACGACACTGACCTGGAATCTAGAAATTCGGCGTTCTTTCGGAGCTGGTGAAGGTGCTCGGTCTACACTTGGAGTCTGGAAATTCGAAAGTTTCAATTATTAACTTACTCGATAGTTGCAAATATTAATAAGCGTATAATTTTGTTCGGCGTTTGGATAACATAAATGAGTATATCGAGAGCTATTTGTCAAATTCAAATACCTGTGAAATATGCTAGAAATTAATTGCAGAATTCAAGCATAGAACAGATGCTTCTATGTTGTACAAGATCTGATTAAATTCTAGGTAACATCAAGACAATAGTATTACCTTTAGTGATGTATAGTTGTTGGACAGTAGCAATACAGAATATTCGTACTAACAAAGAGCTTGGGGATCTACATGGAGACAATAATATTGTACGAGAAATAAAACAAGTAAGAAGACTACCAATCTACTACTACTAGTAAGGCTAATAGCTTAAGGAGCCATAGCGCGGAGTAGTAGAGATATCTTATTGACCTCTGCAGAAATTAAAGACTATCCTGTAGAAGCATTTCAGAAACAATGAAAACATGCCTGCTATAGAAGTGGTTATTAACTTCAGTCACTACATATAGTTTCAGAAAGAACAACATAAACAGGGTGTGGCAGATAAACGGTCAATTAGAAGAGAACTAAAGGTATCTGAATCATGAAAATTGGAATGAAGGGGTTTTGAAGAGAGAGTTATTCTTTGTTAATGGGTAACACTGTATATTTTTTAATTTTAGAAATATTTACGATTTTAATCAACAATCTCTTCCATCATTTAGTCCAAAAAAAATCCTATGGCCAATTAAGTTCCTCCGGCAATGAAATTTACCTCTCTAGTGTTCCTGTCATGAACGAAAAAATTGTGTCAATTGACAAAGCATATACTAATAATGAAGGTAACAGCGATTCAGTGGAATAGTTGAAGAAATGTGTAATAGAAATGCACCTTCTTAAATTCCTACTGCACTTTTAGGATGTTTCAAAATACCCTATAAGGAGCTCAACACATGGAATACGGTAAAATCATTTTATTTTAAACCCTTAACAACTTAAATGTTGTCTACTACTTTGGGTATTTTTACCACGAGCAAAGTAGTACATCTACGTCAATATAAAAAAACATTTTTCCTCAAAACTGACTATTTATTTTTACACATTAATATTTAATTTTTGAACTACTCAAATGTATAGACAAATCTTTAGTTACATCTAAAAATGATTGAATCCATAAAACCATTCTTCAGAACAAACTACTTGGAAGTATCAATGATGAAAGTAATAGGAAAATATATCATCTTATCTGAGCTAGTAATCACGTTGCATATCTTCTTAACATGTTGAAAATAAAATTGTCCCTCGGAGTCTTTCCATAAGTTTTTATCATTCATAACTGAGACTTATCCTATTATATTTTTAATAGAAAGGAAATCCAAATACTGCTTAGGCCGCTTTAAAAAATTAACATCGTTTTCATTCGAAAAATGCGGACATTTTATAGCACAATGATAAACGTAGACTCCGTTTCAAGAAAGAAAAATCCACTTGAAGTTGCAGTCGTATGCGCGTACTTGTTGTCAAAACCAAAATAGACATTCGACTTAAAATCAGATTAAAACAAATTAAAATATTTATATTTAGTATATAAAAATACTTTGTATCGTTAAAATATTTTTACTTTCAATTACGACGTTCGTTTGTAACGCCAATGGCATTAAACGGTCGTTACAATGGTGACATAAACAAGATCGATTTTGATTTCTGCGCAAGACGGTTGGCAGACTTCACGAGGCTTCTGCTTATGTCAAACGAAGTCTACAGCACAATCTCGTTGAATCTATATTAGAGATCCATCACTGAATATTCCAATTTATGCTTGTCCGTAAGTTGTGGTTTTCCAACCCATATATTCTCGATTTCTTTATTGGAGAAACCAATAAAAAGCGTTTGTACCAACCGCCATTGGCACACCAAACCAAATTTTAAGTCTGTTTTAAGGTCGAGCACTATTTATTTAAGGTCATCAAATTTACTGCAAGGCAGTAAATTCGTGTTTCCAATAACTCTCTATTATTTCAAGCGCAGGAACAGTAAAAGTATCTCATTCATAACTTGTACAAAATATATAAACCACTAGAAACAATCGAATTTCATTATATTCGGACTGTTTTTGTATGTCCAATTTGGTGGTAGATATGGATATGGATATGCGAAGTTACGGTTATATTTACTTGTGAATTAAAATGGTTATATAGTCGGTTTTAACAATGATACACTGTATAACTTCCACATGATAAAATTAATAAGGGTTTTTATATATTAACGTGTAAAAATCCATAATCGGGATCAAGAAAAAAGCAAATTTACTAAAACTACAAAATTTTAAAATTTCAATTAGTAAAGCCCTAACCTTGTTACAACTAAACACACTAACGTTAGTTCCACCGACAGCCCCCGATGCAGCAGCACCTGTTATCTCTTGACCAACATTACTTTCAACTTTCGATTCGGCAGACTGTTCAGAAACGTTAGCATACTCTTTTTTCTCTACAGTTTCAGATCTATTGTTAATCTGTTTTAGCTTGTTATTCAGTTCTACAAGCGGATCTTCTGCAGGAACAATAGATGGTGCCGTTTCCGGTTCTATAGCTGGTGATAACATATCTGTTGTGCTAGTTCCGCTACCAGGACCGCTTTTCAAATCTATTGGTAACTGGAATAGGGTTGACATTGTTTGCTACGTGGAATTTTGTACAGAAAAAAATCTTTTGACCCTTAATCTGGCAATAAAATTCGAGAATTATAGCTGTTTATCTAGTTTCAGATTACCATATTTCACTTGACAACTTTTTTGAGCCCCAAAATTAAACATTTGAAGTGTCTTTCCTGAGAGCTGGTTACATACAAAATTATTAACTTTAATGTTAAATTTTATTAGTTTTATACAACCTGCCCTTAGATAGATTATATTGCAAAGACCACAAAGTAGAGTGATGACCTTGAATCACTTTATATCTTCATCCATTTAAAGTTTGTACAGAATCAACCAAAAATCTCCAGTAAAAAATAGGTGCAAAATTTTAAAATAATGACTAGAGCAAACACAGATATTTCAACACTGGTTGTTTTGTAGAGGATTTACACAAAAAGATGAAACGTTCTTGATTAGGTACTGCACTACCTTTTGCTTAACAGGAGAATGTATTTTCAGTGATTATATCAGTCAATATGAGTAGAAAAGTGTGTTGATCTTCATGGAAAATATTTTTAAAAACAATAAAAGCATTTACTATAATAAAACGTATTCTGTAACTCCCATAAAATCGAATAGGAACGAATTCGTCAGAATGGAATGGCTGAAAATCAATATTCAGTAACTCGTGTCAAAATAATAAAACGCCGGTCGAGAAAAACTGAGATTAAGAAGTTTGGTTAGGTGCTTCTGCTGTACATCTGTGATGTTAGTTTTGTTGCTTTCGATTATTTGGGCTTCAAGCACTTGTGCGTGACGCCTCAGTCGTCACGACTTTTGAGCAAATCGAACACGATTTTTTAGGATCCTCAAAACCACCTGACATGTGTGCCATTGCCAATGAATTTCCTGTGTTGTTAGAAGAACAGTTTCCAATTATAATGTTTTTGATAATAAAATTTTGTATATTTAAATATTTTTAGTAAGGTTTAAATCGTATTAAATCGTAATCGGCACAATCTTAACCTTTAAATAAACGTCAAACCGGACAAACGTCAAATATTTAATGTCCGTGGCTTGAAGCTCATACTTTTCGGAATTCAGTCACTATGAGCTGCTACTAGCAGCCAAAAGTAAATAATCGAAAACGCTTATTGTGTTCGATATGTTGCTTAGTAAAAGCAGATGTTTTGCGAAAATAACAGTACACCTTCGAAAAAGAAGATTTCTTGGGACCAGCTCTTCGGCTAATATCTTTGATACAACAAACCGTTAGAGACTGACAAAAATTTACTGGAGAAACTTTAAATATTATAATTATCGTTTTTCTTGTTTTCTCTTGATACATCTGCTAACCTTGGACTAACTTAGTCAGTGAAAAATCCTGTCTATAACTACACTTTTCCCCACTTTCAATTGAGTCTAACTGAGATTTTCCAAGTCACTCAGTTGTTCTGAAAAAAATGGTGTTTTCTTATGACTGAAATGAATACGAACTAAAGCTGTACTAACATTCCTACTTCCTCTCTTACCCCAACTGAGCCAACTTTCATTTGGACTCGGGATTGAGTTTTAAGGAAGTTTTCTACGCTGCATTCTGTTGTTGCTTTAATAAGATACGATGATATTATATACGATTCAAATTTATTTTGATTTATATTCAGCTACACACATCAAACCGATTAAAAGGTTGACAGAATGGAAAATATTCTATTGTCAATGCATTCCTGCAATATTGTGTTCAACACTAGAACATATTATTCTACACTTCTATTGGAAATTGAAACCAATTTCTCATCTGTGAATCTTCTGTAAGTTACTTGTGGCATTACTTATTATTTTTTCTCTTATTTTTTGTGAATCAAACCACAATAATGTTTTTTATTTTTTATTTCGACGTTTCGGTAGCGTTCCAGCTACCGTTGTCAAGATTAACTAGTAATAAAATAATTTTTGGTCCCTATCTGACACAACGAAAAAATATGACAACTAGACAATCAATGATATTTTGAAGTCTAAGACTACAAAACTTTGTTGTCAAATTTTATTAAGGTCCATTCATAGTAGATCACATCTCTGGTAAAATGTGAATAAAATATTCTATTTTATGACATTCTAACGATATGATAGTCTACTAGAAATGTAATCCAGTGAAGTGCACGTTCAGGAACGGTTTTTATTGGGATAGCGCTTTTTCCGCTTATTTTGGAAATGTTGTTAATAAAACGTGTGAGTTAGTTTATCTTACTTACTCTTTTTTACTCATGAACCTGGCATTGAAAATGATTAAGCTGTCTGGTAACAAGAACACAATACCCTACTCTTCAGCATCTGAAGAATATAACTTGGGTTTCTTGGTTATTAAAAGGCGAACAAGATAGTGTAAAGTGTTAATATGTTGCTGTAGTGATTGTAAGCTGTCGAATATGCCAACGGTTTAAAAATTTGCAGCTTAGTTAATAATACTGTAAATATTTAAAAATGTAACTGTTGTAGGTATGCTAATTAAGGAAGGTGAAGGTATAAATGTTGCCCTAATCGGATCCTGTAAAAATAGGTTAACTTTAGATTTCGATATTCGATTTTCAATATCTTGTTCCGTAGGAAAGTATTCCGATCAAGCGATTTATAGAATTTTAACGATTGATATTTCAAGCGTTCCTATTCGATTTGATATACACAATAGAACTGAATATCTTTAAACATAGTAACAAGTAAATATTCAAACAAAATGTTTCTGCAACAACTGGGATATACTTTTTTGGAAAATAAAAAAGAGAGTGAGATATTTTTCACCTTCAAAGCCGCGCTGTGCAATTTGAAGCTCTTAAACTGTTTCTATTAACTAAGTATACTGAGGATGCATATCAAAATACAACAAAAACGATAAAAGTTCCAAGCAACGCATGAAAAAAAAAGGGCCTGGAAAGCTGAAAATGGGGAAAAAGCTATTACCTATTACTATTAGTCATTTGACAATACTTGTTTGAAAATAACGAATTTTGGAAATAATGTTAAATGGTTAACACAACGAATAATTACCAGATTAAGAGTTTAGTATTCAAGTCTAAACAGTGTATTTATAAACAAATAAATTGGTTTTCAAATTGCAGGAATAAGTAAGAGATATGTGGCTAACACCAACCAAAGCTGAAGTAAGTAAATATAGCGTTGCGACGCTAATCTCAACATTTATATTCAAATATTTGGCTTTTAAAAATAAATTTTAGTTGATACTATTAAAACAATTATAAGTTTAAATATTATGTCAAAAAAGTACCTAGAATTGGTTAGGAATTGGTAACACAGATATGTATTATTTATCCAAATTTATTATATCCCATTCAAAGAGGGTCCTTCACGCCAACGAATTATCTAGTCATCAAAACATTTTTATGCGCATTTTCAGAAATGTCGACACTCGCCATAAATTTAAGTCTTCTATCGACTGAAAAGGAAAATAGGGTGGTCGTTCGATAGGTTATGTTGAATTTTTCTGTCAGACATACGTTCAAAACGATAGCCGAATTGATTCGTGAAATACATAAGTTTCAGTAGCAACCTCTCTCAGAATTACACAATGATTTTCGGTCACAATTTCCTTTGTGTTAAATTTGGACGTTGAAGCCCTGCAGAGCGAGGAAAATATTCCACCGCTGTAAGTATACTTTGTGACTGATCAATTCCCGGTACTTTCTTGACATGATGCATAAGAAATCGATTCAATAGAGACATAAAGTGAAAGTTATTTGAAAAGTATCATTATTAAATTATGGTATCAATAAATAAATATTAAATTTTAAATAACTTTAAAATAAGTATCTAATAATAAAATATGCGGATTTAAGTAATTCAACACATTTCAAAGGGTTTATTTGCAAACACACTGTTCTGCTGTTAAAAGTGTAAAATAATAACTATTTTCGCTGCTGAATTCATCAAAGAATATGGAAATTTAACAGCGAAAATAGTATTTAAAAAAATTAGTTACTTTGCTTGTATTAACATTTGCATTAGTAGGCACACTTTCTTGTGGAAACTCTGGCGAAGCGATTATCATCTGAGGGCTAGATGGCGCCTGAAAAAAACATGCATGGCAACATTCAAAAAAATGCGAAATATTAGCACAATTCAATTTTAGATGTTAAAGCTTTGCATAAACATCTTCATACATAGTTTCATAATAATTGAATGATAGAACGTAAAGGTTTAAATTGTTGTAACATTTTTTTC
>CAJUYH010000109.1:75203-92355 GCA_910591685.1 Galerucella tenella | reverse complement strand
AATGCTCTCCATAGGTTCCTATGCTTAACTTTGTCCTTCCATCCTCCAATTCTGGCTCTTGTCATATCTTCCTTCACCTGCTCCAGCCATTTTATTCTAGGTCTACACCTACGTTTTCTTCCCCCAGGATCCAATTGTGTCATCTGCAGTATTATTTCTTGTTATTCTGCTCTATATATGTGTCCCAGCCATATCATTCTTTGTCTTTTTATTTTCCTTACTACCTATGTCCTCTCCTTCCTGTTCTTGCTCAATTTCATAGTTCATTCTTTGTCTGTACTTGTTATCTCTCAATTTGATTGGTCCCAATATTGTTCTCATTATCTTTCTTTCGATTATTCTCAAGTCTTCTTCTTCCTTTTTAGTCAGTGTCATTGTTTCAGCAGCATACAACATGACGGGTCTTATTAGCACTTTATAAATATTGATTTTGGTTTGTCTTGGGCAAGAATAATATCGTCACCCTACTGTGGATTCTAGGACAAACTGGAATATGAGGCAATGAAATAGCCAATGAACTAGGAAAGGGGGCAACTGAAACAACCTTTTGGGGGCCGGAACCTTTTTGCGCTATCAGCTCCAAGCTAATATTGGAAGAAACATGCAAAGCCGAAAATAAGAGAATATCTGATAATTGGGAAGATCTATTAGGGCCTAGATAATGAAATATACTTTCGGGTTATTTTTGTTAATTTTTTGGAAAATTAAACCACAAAAAAATACCATAAAGAATAATAAATGCACCACAAGGAACATAGAGAATGCCTAAGTGAGAGTAAAACTGCATTAAGAGTTACAGGTGTTCGAACGGAACATTTTCGCCTGAATGGGAACCTGAAAAAGCTCAAAATAAGGTAGGAACAAAAATGTAGATTTTGTGGTAGGAAAGAAGGAACCTCCATCCACAAATTTCGGATTGCACAGCAATTCAAAATCCTAGGGCACAACACTTAGGAGATTACTGGATAAAAGGGGACGCTTACCTAAAGCCTGCAGACATTCTAAAATTCCTCGAGGAAATAGTTATAAAGGAGCTACTGGTCTCTCAGACATTTCTCAGGAACTAAGTCTTTTACGGTTTTTGAAATCTCACAATAACGAATCAATAATTAATTTAAACATATTGTCATGATGGCTTATGGATAGCTTGGGAAGAAAGAAAAACTCAATACTCATACACCATTTTCGCTTAATTGAATGCTTTGTTCGCAAGCCACTGCCTTTCATGATCGTGGAGTTTCTTCTTCCGAAACGGTGAGCATGTTTATGAATTGGATTGATTTGTTTGAGATTATCGCAAGTTTATTGCATTCCCGTGGGCAAGACAGGAATTTTTATGGGGAATTATGGAAACCGGGATACATTTTAAGTGTTTTTCGGTGTACAACCGAATAGAAAGTGTAAACTGCTGTAGAAGATTAATTTCTCGATGTAGATAGTAACGTATATCTTCTCTTGTCTCGTTAAGAGATTCTTGGTAATTTAGAAAAAAGAAATATACCTTTCATCTTGGGGGATTATTCCAATTACACTCGATCCTGTTGATACAAATAATTAATTAGTATTAAACAAATTGTATACTGAATGTAAACGAGTCATGGGCCACCACTGAAAGTTTTAAATAGGTGGATATACAGGGTGCGGCAACAAAAACGAAACAGATCGCATATCTTGAAGACACATTTTTTTCCGCAAGATGGAGCAAAAAAAAAAGTTACGTAATAAACTGCCATACACTGAAATTCCTTATAAAATGACCTTTTCAGTGATGTGTCACACTTAGTAATTTCAATTTTATTGGTAATAGTGACAGGGGGCGGGGAGGGATGTAGGAGAGTTGGGGATGTGATGCTCCCGTTAAAATAAAAATCGAACACTTTTTACATTTTCTCCAAAAAACTGTGTCTTCAAGATATACGATCTGTTTCGTTTTCGGTGCTAGAATTTTGGTGGGTGATATTGGCGCCAATTTTAAATTGTTTCACATATGACAATATGGCGGACTTCCGATTCAGCCTGAAATTATGTGCAAACTAAACATGTTAACGGAACATTTTGTATATTATCAAATATTAAAATTCTTCTGCTTCAACTACGTTTAATTTTTCCATCAAATTAATGTTAAAGACAACATTTTCAATTCAATTTGTTATTTATTCTCAATTTCAGATAGTAAGAACAACAAAAATTTGTTTATATATGTTAGTTACAATTTCAAATAAAACAATAGAGGCCGGTAAATCCAAATATGTAAAAATGACCAGGGTGTTCCATTACAAATCTCAATCTTTATATAATTTCTGGTCAAACCGGAAGTCGGTCATTTTGATTTCAAGAGTGAAAAAATTCAAAATTGGCTCCGATATTACCCACCAAGACAAGAACAAAATTTGTGAGCTCATTTAAAAGTTACAGGGGTGGTCCACGACTTATTTATACCCTATATGTGTTACAAGAGACTTGAATATTGTAGTAAGATATCTAAACCTTCCTATTAAATTCCAAGACAGCTAGTAGGAGATTGATGTAAGACATGATTACAAACTAAGAACTATAATATAAAGTGAATAAATTAAAGGAAATTCCACCCCTTGAGCAACGAAGAGAACTGTGAAGACGTCGTAATATAATTCTGCAACATTTCCTAGCTTTTCTCCGGCTACATTGCATTTCCTCATCTCATTACTCCTGCAGTTCCTCACAAAGCCACCTGTACTATCAGGGCTGGATTGGACGATTGGTTTCACCTATTTGAAACTTCCTACATTTGGTAAATTTTCGTAAAATATATATTACTAGACGCAAAGTAACAAGAGCATTATTTTCGCATATATAATCCGAAATCATTACAGTAACGTGTTGCTACAAAAGTAACGCGTTACTACGAGAGTTGCGCATGACTGCAAAAGCAAAGCGCCACTCAAAGCAGATTTTTATTTATTTCAGCTGCAGCTGTTCACATTTTTATTTTTTCATCCCGTATCTTTCGCACATATAATTATTTGTTAAACTAACACTATGAATTTTTAGTTTCTAGCTTCCAGGGGGTGGGTGCTATCACCACACAAACCATTCCATACCCCATTACCTGCTATTACAGGGTCTAACAAAAATGTGCATAGTAAATTAATCCACAGTTACTGGAGTAAAAATTTCTTCAATGAAATTCAATTTTTTCTGAAATTACATTTCGTAACTGCTATGATAATTAAGGATAACCTGACCCTAGGTAAGTGTGTAGACTACAATTCAACGGTTTAAATAACTGTAACAGCTATTTTGCATTTCGCCCAAGATTGGCTCTAATGGTGTCCATATCCTGCATGCTGGTAAGTTGCTTTAATTCGTTTGGGCGCTATTTCAGTTTGAGCTTCAGAGTGGATTGTGTTTGTGGTCTGATGTTGGTGACTGGTGCGAATGGAGTATGAATTACTTATGCTGGAATGAGTGCTCGAGGACCCTTTGAGCCACTTTAAATTTAAATAACTTTAAAAACTAATTACGTATATATTTACATAGGATATTGATTATTTGGTTTTAGATGGAATAAAACAATTCACAGTTCTGTGATATTTACCTGAAAACCGATAATAAAAACAGTTGTGGTTCGTGGTTAATTTTATAGGGGTGTTATAGGTGATATGACCAGAATCTTGAAATACGGAACGCCACTGACCAGCCTCCAGTCCAGAAGCCTATTTTTCGGAAAAACACGCCCAATTTCTGCCCCGAAGTCCTTCCTTTTCATAGCTACATAGGCTTGGGAGGGATACGTTTGTTTTATATAAAAATGATGCTCTCTTGAGAAACAACCATGTTTTATTCATTTTCATACATATTAAATATGACAAACCCAAATTAAATGATAAAAGCAGACAAACGAAACAGTAAAATGCATCACTCACTTCACATCCGCAAATCCAATCAGACAAATCATACATAGACCAGCGCAAATTTTATTAAAGAGGAATACTATACTACTTGTATAGTAGGTATATTTTATTTTTTTCAATACCTATTTAACCATTTTCTCAAATTATTTTTCAATGGGAGGTTATTGAATCAATGACCTAATTTCGCCACTGAATTAAAAATATTTGAAGGTAGACGTTTTGTTTGGGATTCTTGTGAAAGTTAATTTTGGACTCAATATAGTTCATATTATAAATATATACTGGAAAAATGCAGTGATAGCACTGTTAGCAACATTTCTATAATAGATTAAGACACCTGCAATTCAAGGAAGCCATATCATAACAGTATCAACTTTTTTGGATTTGATTTTTTTTAAAACAGTTTTTTTCGTTAGGCAGTGTCTTATACTAAATTTCAATTTGTATTTAAATAAATAAAACAATGTGCTCTGAACAAAGAGACTTTTTATTTGAATAAGTAGGTACCTATATATTATAGACTTATCTAATTTTAACTTTGAATAACTTTGAAAAAGGTAAAAATATCATAGGATCCCTTTTTTGTAGAGCGTCAATTTTCCTGCAAGAATATATCTCAGTAATTTGGCAGTATTGCTCTCTTATGAATGCCGAAATGCTCACATTCAGAGCATTTTATTTTCACCATGCCCAACAATATTTTCAGTACCTATATTTGAAAAAAAAAATTATCGATCTTTGTCAAAACAGTCTAATATACCTATAATATATTTATATGCATTGATTACAAGGTACTGAACTGTTGTATCTAGGTACAAGATAAAATTTCAATTTTATATATTTACCCCAATTGTGCTAGTACGTTTCTTATCCATCACGTTAGTCACTTCAAACAAACCTTCGTTTTACATAAAATTCGTTACCTATTCTCATAAGAGTTATGGTCGGTTTCTACGTGATGCTGACACTTAATGTACGATGTTTCCCCCTTCAAAATTTATTTCTGCAATTGTCAACCTTCAGGAAGATCGACATTTTCATTGGAGTATCTTTTTATGAAAAAAATATTTTAACTATCTAATAAAAACAGGGTTAGTTTTGCAGACTTGCAAGAATATTTGTTCGGGCTGTTTGCAAAAGTTCAAAGAAAAAAATATTGACGGAGGTACCTATAGGTCATTTTATGCCTGTCCACATAAAAATATTCTGTTAGAGTGGAAAAAAACTGGAGTACACTTTTTCTCGCCAACTTTCATCTTTTACAAGTATTAATCCCACAATATGTTAAATATGCTATGAAAGGATTATTATTAGTGAAGTATGTCGTTTTAACGATCAATATTTGGTTGTTGGGGCTATTCACCCATAATCTCATGAATTGCTGCGGGCAGCTTAAAAATTGTTATTGATACTGGAAATTATGAAAAGCTTAGTTCATACGAATCAAACATCAGACTGATAAGTATTCCATGTTTTCTGTAGTATTGTATTTCCGACGATTATATTTTAGTTCCAAGTTGGTTATCAGGACGATAGATAGTAAGTCAGGAAAATATGTTCAGTCATGTCCAGTGGTCAAGAAAGAAAAAAGACAAACATACAGTATGTTAGATATGAGGGTGCAAATCTGCAAAACTAGTGCGAAATCTTGTCCATCGTCCTCTCTTCGTCCTTTCGTTTTCTGCAACGAATTCTATGTATTGTTTGCGACCAAAGATAAGTCGGTACGAGTCTGTTGGTCACTCGCTATCGCTTCACACTCCATTTAGCGGGCAACAATGATTCGCCCGCGGCGGACAATACAAATACGATGCACGCAAGTGACAATCGAAATTGACTGCCACTGCCGATGCCATTCTGACCGCCTTATCTGCCAAGAAGTCATTATTCGGATGACAAAGGCCACAATGCCATTTCTCACTCGTCATTGACAAGACGCGAGCCGGACAACGGTCGCTTTTACACTGGACGCCTGGAATATATATTTTTGTTAAATCGGACACGGAAGATAAGGAATTCTTCAGTTTGTAGTTTGTATTTTATTAATTGCTGTAATTCGTATCCGTAACGCGACGCTTTGCTATTAAATCACATCATACTTTACTAGTAATAATACATAAATGGTCAGTAGTAACTCCTAGTTTATTGCACTGGGTATCCCCTAAACATAAATTGTTTCCCATGCAGCACAGACAATTGAAATTGTATGGTATACATACATAAATAATAATATAATGTTTGGCACATGATCCAAAATGTTTTTTACTCTTGTTTTTAAAGAATTATTTGGGACAGCTGCAAATTCACTAAATTGGTCTCTTCACATAAACGGTACAACCAAGACCAAAAAATGCCTAAAGACCAAGGTGCCGAAGTCTCAGCCTGTGGGGCCGCTAGAGCATGTATTAATGAAAAAATCAGGAAAGGACATATAATTTAATTAAATGTGACTGAAGTTGTTCTTGAGATCCTCTTTTTATTAATGAAGTTTTCATTTAGAGAATAATATAGATTACTTGCTTTTTGAACTCTTCTATTCATTTCGGCTTCATGTTCTAACTCCACTTCGGGATACTGAAATGATTTCACTTGTCCTATAATTTGATCTCCAATACATATCTTCTGTAAGTTCCTTGTGGCATTATTTATTATTTTTTCTCTTATTTTTTGGGAATCAAACCACAATAATGTTTTTTATTTTCTCATTTCGACGTTTCGGTAGCGTTCCAGCTACCTTTGTCAAGATTAACTGATAATAAAATAATTTTTGGTCCCTATCTGACACAACGAAAAAAATATGACAACTAGACAATCAATAATATTTTGAAGTTTGAGACTACAAAACTTTGTTGCCAAATTTATTAAGGTCCATTCATAGTAGATCACATCTCTGGTAAAATGTGGAACAAAATATTGTATTTTATGACATTCCAAAAATATGATAGTCTATTAGAAATGGAATCCAGTGAAGTGCACGTTCCAGGAACGGTTTTTATTGGGATAGCGCTTTTTTTCGCTTATTTTGGAAATTTTAATAAAACGCGTTTGTTGTTACTTTTTTGTCAATGCTTATTTTTGTTTTCAAAATATGTATGACTCAGTTTGGTGATTTTGTGTATGGAAGTGTGTATCGATTAACAACTATTCCAATGATAAATCATAAGAAAACCTGGATAATGGATAATGATTTTGTGTATGGAAGTGTGTATCGATTAACAACTATTCCAATGATAAATCATAAAAAAACCTGGATAAAAACTTATGATGCTATCATGATAACGCAGGTTATTGATTATTGGAAATTACTCTTTCTAACATTGGTAACCAAATTTGACTACATTCGGCTGAAATGCTAGCTACACATTTATCTGCATTTAGTTGTATTAAAGCACTTTCTTTGATTTTTAGTTTTTTATTATTGGGCTCTTTCAATATTATTTTTGTCGAATCCCATTGAATTTTATGCCCCTCTTCCCAAGCATGTTTAAAAATACCTGACTTAAAGAACTCCCTATCTTTGACATATTCTTTATGTTCACTTATTCGGACTTTCAATGGTCTAGCTAGATGTTTCACCTAAATAGAATTTGTCGCATTCACAAGATATCTGTTGTATTACTAATCACCATAGCTTCAGTTTCATTCGTGCTTATTTTCATACCATACTCCTTTAATGTTCCATTCCATTTGTTATTTTGTTGTAGTTTCCTTTCACTTTCTGCAAATATATCAATGTATTATGGCTTATAAAAGTATTTAGATTATAATCATATATTTTTTGTACCATTTCCATTCTTTTCTCATTTATCCCTTTTTTTCCACATTCTTTCCCTCGATACCATACCAAATGCCTTTTCTACATCTATGAATACGCAATATATATGTTTCTTCTCTTGTATACCTATATTCATGAATCATGAAGGATTGCATGAAAGCACCAATTAAAATGGAGGATGAAGGAGTAGCAGGGTATTAAAACTGGTTAAGAGACATTTGAAGACAATTACCGACCTGATCACTGTAGGTACCATGAGGAAATATCTAACAACAAAATGGGAAAGGTTACTGAACCCATGTGCAGAAAATGTGGACTGGGTGGTGAAACAACTACTTACATAATCTGCTTATAAAGATTCAGACGGAAGCACTGGAAAAACTGCAACTGCAAACTGCAACTGCAACCATTACAGCTATTGAAAATATCCCTCCCAGTCAAACTAGTAGCCTATGTAGAAGGCACAAAGCTTCTGGAATAGAGGTGAATAATATGGGAAATGGTACAAATATTTAGTTTAGGTGATAAACGAATGAATCCATTTGATCTGACAGTAGGCAGTAGTGGCCAAAGTGACATAGAGGATTCTGAGCTCTCAGCTGCAGTCAAACGAAGAAAAATAGTTTGCATTCATTGCTGCATTATAATATTTCATTAGTTGTTTTTTCATTGGTAAAGAATAATAATAATGTATGAAAGTCTACATTTTTAAACATAGAAATGTGTTTTGAAATTGCCTGAAAATAGGTGAAGAAAGTTAGGGCTGAGTGGAATAAATAAGAAAGATTAAAATTGGAGGGGATGTTATAACAAAAAATAAAGAGAGTGTAGGTAGAACAAAAACAACACGTAGGTATTTAAACGAAGTGGATAAACCGGCAATGAGCATGCTTCAAGGCACGCCAGTGCCCCGTGTTTAAAACGGTTTTTGTTGCATATTCAGTCTACATTTTAAATTTATAGGTATCTTATACCAAAGATGGGTTTTTCCCAAAAAACCATAATTTTCTTTCGACCAAACTGCCCATTTCGAGAATTTCCATAAGTTTTGCAAGTTGTGGTACTCTTTTGTTGACCCGGATTAACAGCGATGTGAATAACTTTCCTTAACTGAGTTCATTGCAACAAACTTCAAAATTTAAACATAGAAAAAAATAATCCTCTGTAAGATACAAATACATCTGCCAATTTTAAGAACTCTTTGTTAAAATATTTTTCCATTACTGGTGAAATCAAAAATTATATAACAGTAAACATCCATGTGAAAATAAATCACCTATCTTTCGCATTCATATAGACTAATATTTAATGAATCATAGAATGATGCAGCTCGCCGACATATGGCAAATATAATTCGAATATGAATTTCGGTGAGAATATGATTGGTTGCTATTGCTTTTACAGAATCCCCCATTAATTTTGAATACACTATTCTTGTATTGTATTTTATACTGTTACTTGCCACATGCTAAAAATGTAAACAGAGCAATTAATAGATATTCTACCGATGGATGCAATGATGTTTATTCAACAGATTAATAGAAATATTGATTCAATTCACAGCTCTCTTAGGTTAACAACACGTGTGTGAAGTCTTTCATAGCCACTGCTGATTTCCTTCGTTATAAAATTATCTTTAAATCCCGATTTTGTCCTCATTAAATTAGAATTTCACTGCTAGATAATCTAGTGAATTTGTTTTATATTTTCTAGTTCAGTTGAATTTTTGGATTATTTTTTGTGATTGCAGGCCGTAACAGTGTATTTCAAAACTTTGCCTTTTCAACTACAAAAATAATATATTTTGTTGAGCTGCACTGTTAAAATTAATTTTTTTCATGAACCTTGAGAAGTGTATTTTTTTTATTTTGCTATATTAAAAGTATTTTTTCAAATTTCAAATTCATACCTTTTTCTGCTTTTTCCATTAGTAACTAGATAATTGACATATAGATTAGTCCTGTCATTCTTAGTGCTTACTTTCAATTCAACATGATTTAACATGTTTATAGCTGTTCTATTTCATTTCACCGTCTTCGTTCCTAATACGAAAACAAAAATAATATCCCAGTCCTAGGTGTAAAATCCTTGATGTATAATGTACATTTCCCAGCAATCGACACTACAATAGCTCTTATATGTCCAAGTAATGCCATCACATTTATATGGACTTCTTAGGTTTTTAAGGTGGCATAACCGTGGATTTGGGTGTACAGCACGTCCTTTTCCAATCGTCCTGGTCCTCTAATACGCCCCGCGAGGACTGTTATCCTCCTGAGGACACATCTCTGTCCCTACTTTACTTTTGTTATCAAGAAGGATCTACATAATATTGATATTCAGGATATTCAGCGACACGACACATTCTTTTTCAGTTTGCAGGAGTGCCTATTGTTTTTTACGTCTAACGGCGAACCCACTATCCATAAAAATGTAACATAAAGGTTAGGAAAATTCGTAAAATGAAAGAGACTATTGTTTATTGCTTATTGCCTTCTTTTTGCTGGATCGGGGGTGATACATTTTGTTTTGTTGACAGTAATAATTGAATTGTACGGAAATAATTCGGGAAAAATTAGTGAGATACCACAGTATAGAAACGAACCAGTAGTATAACTCTTATGAAATTTCATTAATTAAATTGCCAGAGCTTTTGATGGCCTTGAACGGATCGCTTTACGATTTATTTCACCATAGGCGTAGGTGGCAATAAGTTTTAAAATGACTTGAACGTGTTAAATGTTTTTTCTTAAATATTGTAGAACAGTACACTGATGAGTGAATAAAACAATAGTTTTATACAAAATATTTATTGGTTTTTCCATATTACAATTTTCTTTTTGTTTTGATTCTTAAAATTTTTATTGACAAATAATGTGTAATATAGTCGTACCCTGAAGAAAAGTTTTATTAAATATTTTATTGGAAAATCAACACAAGGATGTACAAACTCTGTTGTTTGACTAATATTTATAAGTGATTCAACAATATTATATTCCGTAGCAACTTTCTCAAAATTCATTTGGAATAATGTTTCTAATAATGAGATTTATTGTACAAAATTTTCATGCGGTATATTCAAGTTTCCAAAAGTATCCTTATTCGTATTTTCATAAGCTCTAAGGTAAAGACGAATTGTCTAAATTCTGATACGCTTGTGAATACGTCGCACATACGCTGCATGTATGAATTTCCGAACATTTTTTTAATTGAATAACCACAAAAGTAGCGAACAAAATTATTTCCCAATTAATCATTTGTCTGAAAGTCTTTAGGCATTGCAGTATTTGATGAAAGAAGTATTGTTGGAATAGCCTTTTGTATAATAAGTTTTCTTTTATGAGGTTGTATAATAATGTCTGGTTCAAAATGAGCACCACATAAACGATGACTACTATTGTATAGAGTTTCTATTTTTGGCATCAAGTCAGGCCTATCGCATGCTTCGAGACAAACTTTAGTTCTGAAACAAAAACAACAAATTAAATCAATTATTCATGAAACTAAGGCTCATAAATGTAATATGAAGATCAAATAATAGAGTATTATACTAACAGTTTCTCACCTTTCTGAATCCTTTGGAAAAAGGTATAATTTTCCATCACAATTATAATATTTATTGTTACATTCACGAACTACACACCCAATACCCGTTTTCTTCTTTTTAATGGTATCCATTGCAAAAAAATGCTTATAAACTATAAAAATAATACCGAAAACCCATAAAAATATAAGCTGTAATAAATAATTCGATTCGCAAATTCACCACTGGCACTTTAGTTGGATCGCAGCACAGCACTGGCCGCCGGATGATATCCTCATCCGAACGACGTTGTAGGTCACAGAGAGCTCGGCAGTGTAACGTCACGAGATAACATACTGGTTCGTTCCTGTGGAGATACTATAAAATTAACGGAATCATATATTAGTTCTTTGTGTGTTTCCAATAGATTCTAAAATCATATTTCTCAATAGTGGATCATTAATATACTAATTTACAGAAGGTGACTAAGCAGTATGACAACTAAAATGATACTGTTCAAACGCCTTTATCAAACAGACCGTTATAATTTATCATTCCTCCAGTTATTAATAAATCAAGAAGGGAAATTTATTTATTCACTTATTATCCTGAAAAAATGTCATTATTATTTCATTTTCTATGCTCTGCCTTATTTTTAACACGTTTTTATTAGCTTCACCTGTATGTATGTTTTGTAACCGACCCCTTTGGGCTCTATTTGAACCCACTTTGAACAAACAGATTCAATTCCAACTTTGTACACTTTTCAAGAGCTGATGACAATACAATATAGTAGTAAAATATAGGGTGCTCCATTTAAAACGCAACCTTTCAACCCGATTTTTATCCACTTTAAACGCTCATATTAATTCAAAATTATTTCTGCACACTTGTTAAGGATCGATGATAATCCAATATGGTAGTAAAATATAGCTTGTTCCAATTATAACGCAACACTTAAAACTTGATTTTTATAACGCAACACTTAAAACTTGATTTTTACCCAGTTCTAACGCTCAGATTAATTCGAAATTTTTTTTCCATACTTGTCAAGGACCGATGACAATACAATATTGTAGTAAAATGTAGGGTGTTCCATGTAAAAAAAACAATACTTTGATCTGGCATCGATTTTGAAGAGAGCAAAAAAAACACACCTTGTAGTATATCAAACTAAAAAGTAAAAAATAAATTACAGTTGAAAAAAACACGTTATCGAACTTAGAAGTAAAACATAATTCTTAATTTAAGAATAAAATGGTTAACGAGGAAATGAACACAGTAACCCATACTTCAACCACAAAATAATTTTAAGTTTCTCGTTATTCATTTTGTTCTTGAATTATGAACTATTTTTCACTTTTCAGTTCGATTGCCTATAAAGCATGTTTTTGTTTTTTTAATAACTAAGTTATTATGCTTGTAATAATTTTAAGATAAAATACACAGAAAGTATATTTTTCTTTGGTGAAAGATACTAAATTTGAAATTATACTCTTTCTGAAAAAATGCATTACAAGTGTTGTTAATTAACAATGCGTGTAACATCACTGTTGCCTACTTTAGCATTTAATTGCTGAAACAAACAACCCTAAATAACTTCTGCAGCCGAAAGCAGTGTAATGGTAACAAAATGCAAATATGTATTTAAGTGGCTGGATGGCAAGGCATAACTTTAACATAAATGAGATAATGTGTGGCACAGTAAACTAGTCAAGACGAATAAGACGGCTAGACACACGAATAGACCCTATGGGTTAATCACAGCTTCAATTCCGCTAACTAATTTGCATTTGTTCTTGTTTGCGCTTGGTTTGAGATGAAACTCAAGACATAGCATTCCTTTGTGAACTACACACATGATAGCTATAAATAATCTTGATAGATATGTTATTAAGTCTGACCCCTTTACAAATAATGATTTTACATCACAAATCTTTGCTGTAGAAAATTTCTTCAAAGCCATCATTGCTCTAAAATAGTATATTAAGTACCCAGTGTCAAAAACGTTTTTTAGTCACGAGTTTTCTGAAACGAGTGACTGAATATTTCTTTGACACATCAATATCAATATTTTCAATAATTTGGGTCCTAATCAATATCAATTGATTCATTCGCTTTGCACTTGAACTGAATCTTTATACCATTTCCCGCCTTTTCTACTTCCACCCCAGAAGCTTCGTGTCTCCAGTATAAACCACTAGTAAGACTTGGGCGATCTTGAGTAGGTGTAATGGTTGAATTATTCCGTCTTCAATGTGCTTCTGTCGGAGTCCTTGTAAGTTCTCACCGAAAAAATTATTGAATATAGTTATTATATACAGTTTTATCATAGATAAGATTTTCTGCACACAGGATCACCAATTTTGCCCATTTTGTGCGAAGGTTTCTCTAAGGTCCAGTGTCCAGTGTCCATTCACCAGGTCGGTGATAACTGTTGTCAAGATGTCTCTTACCCAGTTGCAACGGTCTGGTTGGGAGTTCCTTATCTACCTTGTTCAGTAAACTCCTTGTGTGGAAGTGACCTTGTGTCAGCCCACATTCGATTTGGAACCTTCTTTAGCTAATTAGTTCGGGATTTCATTAGCTGTCCGGTATAACCTTTTTTGAGGATTTCATCGATACAGGCTACAGCGGCAATCTTCTCTGCTTGAAGCACAGACGTAATCGACCAAGGCTGAGGAACATTTTTTATCTAGGTCCGTTTATGCCAGCCTCAATGCATGTTCCCTAGCTAAGATGATATGATGTTCACTTGCCCAATGAATATGTTCTCCAGTGTCATGCTATCAAAGCTCATGTGAAATATGGATTTATTTAGTATTATCTCAGTTGTATCAGTACCTAAGAATTGCTATCATCGCCTCTGCCCTTACATCAAGATACAAAGGAGGAAGGCCAATAAGGGTTTCCATCGATGCCGTTTCCGTGCTTTTCATTGTCTTGGTAATACAAAAAAGCGGAGGACACTTTTGTCCTGCCTTATCACAGTTGTGTAAAGCCAGTGCCAGAAAAGCCTAGTAAGGTAGTGAGGTAGTAATTTTAACAGGTGTGTCTTTTTATTCAGTTTCAAATCAAGGGCCCTCGTTCATATTTTTGGCAGCACAACAATATTTTGTGAAAATTAATTAACTCACTCCAAATTTTCAATTTGAGACTCATGTTAGCTTAACAGCTCAACGCCGACGCTGTGGGTGAATAATATCGGATACTGGCTAGTATCTACATAGATAGCACTATACTTTGTTTATCAATACAATCCGTCCCAGTGCAAAACAGAACTTGTATGAGGTGTTGCACTCTTCACACCTATACCTATACTCAAATGCGTAGTTTGTTTGTACTTGGAAATTTGGATAATTGAGAAGACTTAGATGTGAACACTCTGGAATTATTTAAAAAACTCTGAAAATCTATACGATAAATTGAGTTGTATGGATTTATCCACAACATTATCAGATTGACACCATACAGTTTAGTTAATGATCATCAATTCTAAAATTTTTTCATATTTTTAAATTACAAAATTCATGATTAGTATTTGGTTTTTTGGATATTTCTGGACTCTTGTTGGGTTGTTTGTTTGAATTAGATTTGGTAATGGGTTCTCATTAGATCCTTAATCTTTTTCTGGCTTGTAGATGATTTGATTAATTGGTTCTCATTAGACTCTAAATCAGATTTTTCTCAATGAAAATGACTTACATTGGTTTTGGGATATCATTAGATACATAATTCGACTAATAGTTTACTTTATATTTAAATGGATTTTTGTTATTGATAATTGCTGGAATTTGATTTTACATACTTCATTCTTTGAATGGTTATTGTGTTTGGAGTTTCTTCTGACTATTGATTGGTTATCTATTATAATTAGATTTGGGAACGGGTTCTCATTAGACTCATAATCTTTTTTGTTTTTGGAATCAGATTTGAATAATATTAGACATGAGACTTTAAAATCAAATCTGTTTTCTTTGTTTAGATGACTGATTTTTGGTTTTGAGGGGCTACCAGATTACAATTTTTATTCATTAAAATTTGTTATTTGGAATTATGCTCAGACAATTACTTTCATTGATTTACACAAATATTTCATAATTTTCAAATTAATTTATTTGCTTTTGGAATCTCTCTTGACCTATTTGTGAGTTTTCCATTTTGAATTAGATTTAGCAATGGGTTCTCATTAGACCCTTAATCTTTTCGGCATCTTATGATTTGATGGGTTCTCATTAGACCTTAATATATAAAATTTATTTATAATTTATTTAGGAAATTCACATATTTGTTTTGGGACATTACCAGATCACATTTTTTTACAATAAATTGATTTTTATGCTCATGTTGGATAGCTTGAGTTCTGTGTCCACTTGAATTGTCATTTGTCATTAGTTGGTTTTAAATTGAAGTAGTGTCACTTCGTTTTTCGGTCTACTAACACGTGTTCGTGTAGTAGCTGAAGAATATAATTAGAATTAAAAATGTTCAAAATATGAAGACAGTTAAACCCCAATCAGGGGATAATTTTAAATTTGATGTAATTTTATCATTGTGACGTTAATGTGTTGTAGACATTTGATTAGGTTTCTTGTATCATATCTGACGAGTAAGTAATTCTTTACTAATTTCTTTTTTAATAATTTTCCAAAGATTATTTAAAACAGCTGAGAGCAGTACATTAACATATTTCATGTAATTTTCAATAAGTGGAAAAAATATGAACGCGACCCTTTCGGAATACACTCCCAATCTGGTATCTTTTAGTGATCTGATTGAGGTTTCTTAAAATGCTCCTCCTAGTTTAAGAACAAATAGCAATTTATCCGATGTCAAAGTGATGAAACGTATATTCATAATGCTTGTTTGTGTCAGTTGAAATGAATGATCTTGAAAATCGTTTTATTCACTACACTTTATTTTTTATTTTAACAGATTTTAAAAAATAGTGGAAATTAGTTTGTCATCTTTTGATTTCATTGTGGAACACTTACACTAACCACTACAATTACTGTGGATATTTCAGATTTCCTCTAATATTTTGACTTATAAATCGTAAAATTAACTCTGTTAGTGCAGTTGTGACTCTCCTTAAAACAACTGCGTTAATTTCAAGTAACATTTTATGGTAGCGACCAACCCTTTCTCGCGATTTGTTACTTTAATTTAATTCGGGCCCCTCAGGTTACAGTTATCTACTTTATTTGCAGATTATTTTTTATTTGCGTACATCTCACCAGTTAGTGATGCGCCATGTGGGGTTTCAGTCACATCCGTGGGGAAGCTGCGACACGTTGTTACTGCCTGTTTCCCCCCATCAGGAATGTAGTTACAACTTGTGGATTAGTATGATTTTTGTCACTTGTCAGTTGCGTTTAGTTATTTTGAATATATTTCGATTTGTACGATCTCTCAACAAAAAATGTATTAAACTCGAAAATTACTACATATAAATAATAATTGATCAAGAAGCACCTGAGAAATGTTTTGTAAAATATTCAGATATAAAGCTAGTTTGATGTCAGTGAGTTTTTTTTTTGTTCAAATAAAATACTGGTGCATCGATAAAGCGATAATCTCTTTTTACTGGGTGATTCCCAAACACCGGTGTGAAGTTGGCAACCGAAAGTTAGCAACCGAAATGACGGAAATACCCGAAGGACCAGTGGCGTACCGTGATAGGAGATAACAAAAACAATTGGGTATTATCTTGCAAATGGTCCCAAAAAATCGGAAATGAATCAATAGAACACATACTGATAGGACAACCCCTTCGAAAGGGTTCAAGAGTATCAAAATTGCCAAAAACTACCCCAAAAATATTGAAAACGTATAAAAAGCATGACGGAAACAGAGTATCATCTTCTGAATGGTCTCAAAAATTCACAAATGAATCAATACAACACATACTGAAGGCACAACTCTTTCGAAAGGGTCTAAGGGTATCAAAATGGCCAAAAA
>CAJUYH010000109.1:23730-70203 GCA_910591685.1 Galerucella tenella | reverse complement strand
AGATGATACTCTGTTTCCATCATGCTTTTTATACGTTTTCAATATTTTTGGGGTAGTTTTTGGCCATTTTGATACCCTTAGACCCTTTCGAAGGGGTTGTGCTTCCAGTATGTGTTGTATCAATTCATTTATGATTTTTTGAGACCTTTCAGAAGATGATACTCCGTTTCCGGCAAGGTTTCTATACGTTTTCAATATTTTTGGGGTAGTTTTTGGCCATTTTGATACCCTTAGACCCTTTCGAAGGAGTTGTGCCTTCAGTATGTGTTGTATTGATTTATTTGTGAATATTTGAGACCACATTCAGAAGATGATACTCTGTTTCCGTCATGCTTTTTATACGTTTTCAATATTTTTGGGGTAGTTTTCGGCAATTTTGATACCCTTGAACCCTTTCGAAGGGGTTGTCCTATCAGTATGTGTTCTATTGATTCATTTCCGATTTTTTGGGACCATTTACAAGATAATACCCAATTGTTTTTGTTATCTCCTATCACGGTACGCCACTGGTCCTTCGGGTATTTCCGTCATTTCGGTTGCTAACTTTCGGTTGCCAACTTCACACCGGTTTCCCAAACCATGATAACCCAAGTAACACATTTCATTTACCAAGCAAATAATGCTAGATAGAAGCATATAATTCAGAAAAAATTATGAAGTTTAGCATATTCTAAGCATTATTTTATATCCTTCCTTAAAAGACGTCTTATCCTATTTAAGACTAAATATTGCAACCAAGTAGCAATGATTGCTAGTAAGTCATGAAAAGTAGCCAAAAAATAGAGATAATGACTTTAAAAAATGCCAAAAAAATGAATAGCCAAGTGTGGTCATAAAATGCCTTTAAGTGCTTCAATTAGTGCCATTTATAAGCAATACTATAAAGTTTCGTATTGGAATTAATTTGGACTTTAAATGGAAATTAATTCCAAAAAAAATCCACAGTATTGCTAACCCTAATGTGATTGTGAATCTCAATTCAATTGAAAGGTTTCATGATTTTCCAGAAATCATTATAGAACATGGCGAAAAAGATTGGAATGAAAATTAATGGAAAATTACAAAACTTCGGAAATTTGGACGAATAGGTGCGTACTACAGGCGTGTACATAAAAGTACTAACGCAGCTAAAAGTTACAACGAAATAATTATAGACACAGAAGATCACCTTCCTGGCTCTTGGACCACGTCTCTCTATTGGCCTTGTCGTGGGACTCTTTCTTAATAAGCTAATACCACTACGTCCTGGTGGAAAATTTGTTGTTGCTGTTGTTCCCATCCCATGCCTCAGGAACAACACACAAAATTTTATCTCCACTTTCCAAGGTCTCAATAACTTTAAAGGTGCTCATTTTTTATTAGGAAATAATTATAAAATATGACCTATAAAACAATCTATTACTCAAAACCTCACAATAATCTTTTTTTTTCAACTTTATAATTCTGAAAGCTTTCACAAAGCAATACAAACTATCTAGTTTTTAATTCCATAAAGCTTCGTATTGGCATAGAAAAATGCTTATTAAATACAATAAAGACATGGCCGAACCGTTTGCTCACGATAATGAGCAATGTTGCCATAGTTTTTATATTTATATATTGATAGGTATATTTTATATATAGAATATGCAAATAATCTGGTTCAGAACATTATTTGTTTTCAAACTGGGATACAAATTTCAGAAAATCTGGGGAAGATAAATCAATTTAATCCATCACATATAATATTATCAATCAATCCAACTAAAAATACTATAAGAAACTTTGGATGTATATAATTCATTGATAGGTATCAAAATTGAATATGACAACACCCTAATTCATAATGAAATAATTTAATTTATAAAGTATATTTTGCTCTCAGTTATCACTGACCCCTCTGCTTTCAGGAAGTATTTCATTCATATTTTACAGAAAAGTAAGGTTTGCGGAGATTTCTAATGGTTCACAATGATATTTTCCAGTTTCAAAAACAATAATAATTGTCATAATAGATATTGAAGGAAACTGCCATCACAGTTGACGATGTTTGTTTTTGTGAACACTTACATAACTGTTGGCATAACTTTCCAATATCAATCTAATATTTATCCAAAACAAAACTTCATTACATTTTCACGAGAAATGTTTAAATGCGTATGATCATTCAAAGCGTTGATAGCCATATCTGGACTAAACGTCTGCTTCTTTATATCACTCTGACAGCCAATGTTGGCAATCAAATCTAATAAAATGCTCTTTTGGTGCCAATTTATAGCTATTTAGGCCTACAGGTTGAATTGCTAATAAGTTTTCAAATCTACTTTAAGGCCAAACCGCGCGCTCCCTTTAGGCAGCGATTATATAATGAATGCTACATGTAGAAGCTTTAGTGGACGGTTTTGATTGCCTATTAGCATCAATAGTGACACAAAAGTCGATTTTAAATCTACTTCGATGCTTATTGTGTTACTTGGGAATATATTTCACAATTACAGCATTAATGTGCGCATGTTGTTTATAACTTAGCTCTGTAACATAATTCAGTCTTTTATTACAACATCAAACATATTATATTTTTTGTTCTGAAAATAATATCACATCCCTCTCTTCTTATATTTAATTGGTAGCGATTACCATTTTCTTTCTCCCTTCTATTATTTTGTTTGTTGTGTACAGAATAAGAGAATTTTTATGTTGCTGACTAAGGGGAAGAAATCCGAATAGAATTATTAACAGAAAACAAGGATGTAAATATACATAGTGAATCATGTCGGGGTGCGATAATCTGAAAAGGGTTGTTCTACTCTCCGATTCAGCATAAAGATGAGCTATGTTCGTTTTCCAGTACCGACTTCCAAGATTTTTGAATAACATTCCGTTCATATACTGACTGTTTCACGAAGAGCTTACACTATCTACACACACTTAACCAATCCAGGTGAATCAATTAACTCAATGTGGTATCGTGGACACAGTCAAATAGATGGGAATATGGATATATGCAGATATAGCAGCAAAAGATATATCCCTGTCCCAGCCGACGATAGTAACTAATACAAACATAATACAACAGATTAATACTATGTGGCAGAACTGACGGGCCTTATATAATGGCAAACTTTCGGGCATTAAGACATCTGTTACTGAATGGAAGTATCCACAATATCTAAATAAACGACAAGTAGTAATTCTCTGTCTCCTAAGAATGAGTCACACAAAACTAGTCTAGTTCACTTTCACATGTAAATTGGCGAAATTAAACCAATATGTAATTTCTGCAACTGCCAGATATAACAGCAGAACATTTGTTTTCCTGTCCCAGAATAAGGTGATGAGAAATGCTAGCGGTGTTGATTCTACAATAAACAATTTGTTAATTTCTATTCACACACAAATATAAAGAAAACAAAAACTTACCTTAAGCACATGAAAATATATCTACAGCAGAATATGATTGAATATCTAAACATGGAGGATGTCACAGAATAAATTAAAATATAATACAAGTGAATAAGTCAATTATATGAAGAACAATGGGATTAGTAATGCAGCTAATAATCAGAGCAATTAAAGCTGCAAAAAAATATAAAGGGTGTTACGTTTAGAGTAACAAAGTTGTCGTTCACTTGCGGTATAAACGTCGTCAAAATATTTTTTATGAATTCGCCGTAACTTGTTCTCCATCTATACAAATTTTTAAGAAAATATTGTTAGTGGGTAGTATTCAATATACAGTGCTATTCAAAAGTCCCCTCCCCCCTCGTATCTTTTGAACGGCTACACTTACATTAATAAAATTTAAAGGGTGAAAAAAAGTGTTGTAAACTTCTCAACGAATGGTAACAGGTGACGTAATAGTAATAGATAACGTCACAGTGCCACTCTGGCTAATAATTTTAAATAGGACCTTGTGGCAAGTGATATCTCGTTTGAAAGGCATTGACATTGGCTACATAGCCATACTAATTTTGTTTGGGTTTAAACTAATTTTGACGGATAAATTCGTACTCAAGCCGACAAAGTAGCAGCTATCTTAATAATTGGTGAATCTAGAAAGAATCTCCATAAAGCGGAACGTTTATTTAATGAGAGATACCCAGATCGCCCTATCTCGAGAACTTATTTGAGGGAGCTTCTTCACAAGTTTAAAGCAACAGGTAGTGTTCAAGATGCCAAACGATCTGGTCTACCAACATTTAGTGATGATACAAAATTTATATAGTTGCTGAAATGGTAGTAAACCCCACTTCCTCTTCAACTAAAGTTGCGTCTATCTGTGAAGTGAGTAAAAGTACAGTACAGAGAGTGTTGGCTGAAAATAAATTTCATCTATACAAGTTAAAAATGGTGCACCACCTTTCGAATGACGACCCCGACAGAAGACTCGATGCCCTGATAGCAGTCCTGCTATCTTTCTCAACCTACTCCTTGGTAGTTCAATAGCTGCCCCAGCGTGTCCATCAGTCCATCCCTTCAGTAGAAGTTTGGATTGTCTAGGAGTACATCCGCCATTTCGTTGCCTTCAAAACCAGAGTGGGCCGGAATCCATTCTAGCTGCACTGCGTTCCAACTTACAAGATCAGCAAGTCGTTCTCAGCATTCGTCAGCAAGTCCTGAGTTGATGGTATATCCACTCAGGGCTTTAATTGCTGCCTGACTGTCGGTGTATATGGTTATGCGTCGATCCACATAACCTCTGTCTAGGTTTATCTGCGCACATTCCAAGATAGCGTATATCTCGGCCTGATATGCAGATACACCATCACCAAATGGTACACATATTTGTGTCCTTGGGTTCCTAGAGTAAATTCCAGCCCCTGCTCTATCACCAGAGCATGAGCCATCTGCGAACCAGACGGTCCCATGAGGCTGTGTATTCGTCTCTTTTTCCCAGGATTCTCTATTCCGGATCATAGCCCTGTATAAGGTTGCGAAGTAGTACTCGGTTACACATTATTTGGTGAAATTATCACGTGATTGTAGGAAAAATACTGTACATTACTCGTGCAAAAGTGATTTTTCACATTCATGTGATTGTCGCACTCGTGTGTCACTTTCCGCACACATTATGTAATATACTATTTCAGGATGGCGCCTAAAGCTCCACCGGAATCTGTCAGCATTTTGTGATTTATGCCCAGTAAGTCATCCTAAACCTTATAAAAAAACATTGTACCGGATATTTAGTGCGAGGTTGACCGAAAAAACAGCTATTTTTACTGTATTATGAAAGATTTTGCTTTAATTTATATAAGTACTTATCAACCTTCCGATGAAAAAAATAATAAAAATACGTTGCCAGTTTTGCAATGCTGAATCTTGAATGGTTTGTTTACAATTATCTTTGGAAAAAAACTCTTCCTGGCGTAACAATACATTTTTAATACCCTGGTAAAGCGCAAAGTGTCATTTATGAGTGTCGGTGCTTCGTCCTTATAGTTATGAGTCCTTGCAGACGAGGAGGGTTGATCGCGGTTATATCCATCCGTTGCTTTTGGGACAATGTCCCATCTTTTTGTGAGCGCGAAAAAACTTTTAATTATTAGGGCGTTTATTTATGAGAAGATAAAACGCGGTGAATTATTGCTACAAAAATATTCTTTTAGTGAATATTGGATTTTTTTAATTATGGCACGAAGGCTCGGAAATTATTGAAATTCATAACTTTTAGTAATGGATTTCAAATGAAATATCGGAATTTCTTTTGCGGATTAAAAAGGACACTTTCCAAGTGATTTAATTTTATTCATTAAAACGTCTAGAGTGTAATATTTTTCTACTTGTGCCATATTTTCTTGTTGTACTTTTATTTACCTTGCTTATTTCCAGTGAAATTGTGATTGTGATTCCCTTTTCTCCATAATCTTTTTGTTTATATTGGAACATAAACATGGTGTTACTTAATTTGCAAATGTGTGATAAATATAGCCTCTATTCTGATACAATTCAACGACGTATACGTATTCCTTGTTTTGCCTCTCGATTATAAATTTAGAACCGACCATGAGAAAGACATCAAAATCTAGTTAACCCTTAAACTCTTTTATACATACATCGATTTCCACTTTTGATTTTCCAGTTTGTATGGAAAAGCGGTGCTGTAACAGGCTGTTTTGTCCCGCACTTTACTCCATATGTGTATAAGAAATTCATACCAGTGACGCCTCGAAAATATGCGATTATTTGTTGATAGAAACTTTTCAGTTCTTCGTAGCTGAAACTATTTTATACACTGAAACACAGTTCAAAAACGCACGGAAATTATTAGTTGGAAAATATATAGAGCCAAACGTCTTTACTAGCAATATTTTCTCCAATGCTCACATCCATTCACCATATGCTTTTCAGAGGTGAACAAAGATGCTATAAGTATGTCGACTAGGAATATTTTTTGGTCCTGATTCTTCGGGATTCATTGTTACGTCCCGCATTAAAGCTGTTATCGGAATAAGTTCAAGAAAAGTAGTCTTGCGAGGGAGCTACAAAACCCTGAAAAGGTGCCTGCTAAAAAATTACTTGCATTGATAAAAATACGGGTTCAGTTAATATTGGTTAACATCAGTCAATGAAACCACCTCATCTACGTTTACGACCTCTTTGACGGTTTAAAGTGTTGAGTAGATATCACCAGGAAATATAGCCCATCCATTATAAAAACCGTGAACAAAAACAACGTGACAAAGTGCCGATGTAGGGACGTTCGCTTGTATAATGTCATAATTTGCTTCTGTCAATCAGTATGTTTCACAACTTCAATCCTAATGAATATCGAAATTTGTAGGTAGCATTTTATTGAAAAATATAAATATATGCTTGAGGAGAGGTTTAGGAATTAATTTTATATAAAATAGATACAACTCGTTGGTGAATTAAATATTAAATTCAAACTAACGTCAATGTTAAAGACACCCCAAAAAAAGGAATGAATGAAATTTGATAATACTGCAATATTCAAAACCCACTAACGCCTGGAATATAAAATATTCGATTTTTTCAAATATAACTCATTTTATGGTAGAACAGGTTAAATACACGAAAAAAAAAACGATTGAAAAAGTACGACCGTGCGTTTTAATCAATTTTCCCGCACGCATTTTAGCTTTGAAAATGTCACTTTCCCGCACTAGTAAAGTTATGACAATTTTGACCTTTAGATCGTGAGTTATAACTATTGTTACAACAGGTGAATAAATATTTACGAAATATATCAAATAAAATTATTTCATCTACAAATGACTTAAAACCGTTGCCGTCATCTTGATCGTCATATTTATGCGACCTGCAACCGATGCTATCCTTATCGGCGTCATCTACTTACCAGTTAACACCAAATAACTCCACTGGACTGGCAATTTCAGGTAATTTACAGAACGCAACAAATTGTGTTTTTAATATTAATTCTTTTTTTTTTAATTTCTTGGGAAATTAAACCACAATATTTTTAAATTCTTTATTTCAACGTTTCGGTAGCGTTCCAGCTACCGTTGTCAAGAAAAAATAAGTAGAAATTAATTTTTTCATCCCTAACTGACACAACAGAAAAAATTTGATATTTAATATTAATATTTATAATAATTAGTAGTTTCAGTTAAAGCTTTGAATATGTATGTTGAAATTAAATAATTTTTGAAAAATGGGTTGATATATAGATCCTAGATCAGTTTTTGCAATTTAACTACCTAATTATTTTGTTTTTGTGAAGTATGTGGTTAAAGTGCTCTGGACAAAAATAAGTTTAATAATAAAATGAATGAATTGTTAAACTCATGGCGATTACAAGAATTGTGAAATATCTTTGAAGGTAAGGAAATAAATTACAATTATATTCAAGTAGGTAGAAGTAACAAGCAAGCGAAATGTACCTCAAACATACACATTTCTCAATTAAACCTGTTGAATCTACTCCAAGATTTCCAAAAAACTACTATGGGGAAAGCATTAATGAGCACACTCAAGGATAGACAAGTCTATCTGGTGGATACCATTGTTGGTTATGTTTTAGATCATGTAGGTATGTTTAATTTTAACAATGTATGGTTTCCATTTTATAAATATATGGTATCTATTTTAAAAATGTATAGTTTTCTTTTCAATAGATCAAAATATTCAGCAGCAAGTTTTTTATTCCTATCCTGCTTTCCTACTAAACAGTTTAATACATAAATAGGGACCATTAATTTTTATTAGATTTAAACATGTTTGTCATAAAAATACTGTAATTTTAATCCGTGTCCAGACTAACCATCGACCAATTCGATCAACTAGTCCACACATACAAAACGGAAGTCAACTTTGTTCTTCGACATAGTCTGAAAACAGCTTAGACAAATATTTGTGAAAAATATATTTTCCTAAGTAACCTAATTATTTAGAGAACCGTGTGGAAGTTACCCATACTGCTTAATACACCGAGAACTTTTTTTAATATATTTCTTAATATTTAGAAGCATTTCAAAAGCTCAGTGTATTGAATAGTACATGTAGGTAACTTCCATAAACAAAAAACAATACCATAAATAATTCGGTTTTTTGGGGAAATATATTTTTTCACTATAAGGCAATATAAGGTTTATGAAAATTATGGTTCGGTTATGATAAATATGTTGAATTTTAGTAAAAATTAATAGTTTTCTTGAAGAAGGAACATTTGTTTCCAACAAAAAAATATGATTTGCTGGGAAGATACATTTTTTACGAATAAAAAACATTTCGTTAACCCAGACAATATACTTTTTTATGGTAAAGAAATATATTTTACCGATACAATACATTTTTTCATGATAAAGAAATGTCATTCCGCCATAAAGTAATTTTTTTATAATAAAACAATATAGTTAGTTTGCAAAAATAAGTATTTGTTATTGGAAAACTACTTTATTTAATTCAAATGCTTTCAAAGATTAATATAACTATTTTGTGATTATACCTCAATAAATGTTGTTTGAGACAAATATGATACATTTTTACAAGAATGAATGTAATTTTCGATAGATAACTCATTTTGTTGATGACAATGAATATGTTTTTATTCATCAACAATATTACTTTCCAAACTTGAAACAAATCCTTTCTTAACGAAAAATCAAATATTAGTTAGGCCATATGGAAAATCCTATTTATTTGACATAATAAGATTTTGATTGTCACAAATAAATCTTTTTATCGGTGCAGCGGAGCCTCTTTCGTCTTCATCAGCTGACTCCTCATCTGTAAGCACGTGGCTCTCTGGAGGCTTCATAAACACTTCCGCATCTTCCGTATACGAATTTGATTCGTAGGCAAGGTCTGAAGCTTCTTGTAACTTGTAACGTGATTTCGCTATAAACGATAATAAGACAAATTTGAAACCTGCCGCAAAGCTCCTTGCAGTCCCATATGGGAACACAACATTTTCAATATTCAATAGATCTAAAACAAAAACCAAGAGTGCTCTTGTAAAAAGCATATTGTCCATATTTAGAACTATGTTTTAGTTGTACTGGAAAAGGTCTGTTATAAAATAATTCTGAAAACGGAAGAAATCGTTATACTTACACAAACTTCGGTTCCGTTGCATAATCAATAAGATTTGGAAGCGCAGAAAAGGAACAAATACAGTTGACCGACTTATAGAAGTGTCGAAGGCGACCTGGCAGCAAGAGACGATTCAAAATCGCCTGCAGTTATCCTCATCCCCCAATTTAAAAACATGATTTGTTGTGAGCCCATATGGTGGCACCAGGTGGTAATGGATTTTAATGCATTTGTTATTCCTGATACTATTTACAACATGTATGAAACAAGTATAAATTTAATATAAATGTTTCTATCCACTCTGTTAGACTCAAACAAATGTATTTGTTAAATTTTGTTACGTTGTTTATAATACAATTACCTATAAATAAAATTTACAGATAATCATGCTACTTTAGGAATTTCACTGCAGTAGGTACTTCAAGGGAAAACAATTATTCAATGTGGAATGTTCCTGAAAAGTTTACTAAAATATTATCCACATCCACACAGACTCATGGAACTTTCAAATATATCTGTAAAAAGGGTATCAATTAAATAAACCACTATATAGACTTGAATCCTGAATTTTTCAAAATGATGCTGGTCAAAAGGTATGTTACAATAATGTTTGTGATATTTCAGTATGCAAAATTGTTTTTATTTTTTATATATTTTACTACATAATGAGAATGAAGATAGATGTATTAATGGAGCAGAAAGTAAATTTTCCCATGAAACTCAGTTTAGTGTGATTATAATGGGGAAATAAATGAAGAACATGTTTTTAAACTGTTTGAAAGCCAATTACTACGACAATGATTTTGACTATTATTAGGTTAATGAGACATAATATAGAAATCAATCAATGTTGAAGCTGATGGAGCATACTCTAACCCAGTAAATAGATTTAAACTATATTTGACCAGCAATATAGCAATTCATATGCTATAATTCAGAATAGTCAATAGTCAATTAGATGTTCCAATTTTATTTTAACAAACATAATTTTGGAGAATGAAGAAATGTTTTTTTTTTCGAAATGGTATAGATTGTGGATTTATTAGAACAATATGGTCACAACGTATTATGTAATTCTCCCGTCCACTGTTTTTTACATCCTTTTCGGTTAATACAGGGTACTGCCGGGAGATGTTATGGAAGTTACGGGTAAAAATTGGTTTTCATGAGAACCTCAGAATTTTGAAAGATTTCTACATGCCAATTATTGTTCTAACTGGTATTACAATCTTCCAGGTGTAACTAATTTATAAGTTTACAATGTATCTCTTTAAAATCAATTTCGTAAGAATTGGGGTAGCATAATTTATTATTTGATATTTGATAAACTTTATTTCACATTTACTAAATTCTCATACTTCAAGGGCTTAGCAACATAGTCCAGTTATGACGGATGTCATTGAAAACGGTCTTTATACTTTACGAACTATAATTTGAATTATTTAGTTTTTCTTTATTTTTATCAGTGTAGGAATTATGAGAGTGGTTTATGTGAGAAAAGTTTAGCTAAACGATTTTTTGCTTGCAGCGGCATTCAAAACTTTTAAATGGTTCCTATTATAGGGTTTTTGTCCCATTCTCGTATTGACTACATCAATTTCTTTAAACAAGCGTGCTTTCAGTGAAATTTATAGTAGTTTTAGTTTCACGAAAATCCCCTAACGTTATTTAAAACACTATTCGGGATACATTAAGTATTTCTCGCTGTTTCTTTTACTGATATAATTCATCCGGGGTATTTCGGATGTTTTAAAATTGTTAGTACTTAATTTGTTTTGAAGGTGCGCCAAGAAAATGAAAAAAGATTCTAAAAATGTTCAATGAAGTAGTGGCAGGTACGAAAAAACTGTATGTGAAAAACTTGAAATTTTTCTGTGGATTGAAACATTCAATGGGTGAATATTTTTTAGAGTATCAATTTCAAACAAATTGAATTTTCTGTGCGTTGTGTATTCAATTGGTGAATTAAATATATGTCTCGTCATATTTATTTGTTAATTTTTTTTCAATGCTTGCATTCCATGTATTAGTTCTCATTATGTTAAGTTTCCTCATATAACGTAAGTAATAACTATATTAGAGCTTGAATTGTGGTTTTCATTTTATCAATTTTTGCTGTTCCTATCATATTTCCCTTGATATCCGTGCCAGTTATTCCATTGACACGAAGGTATGTATGTATCCGTGTAAGAACCACGCCTACAACGAACCAATTGAGACAATTTAAAATTCAATCTTGTTCATATTCTGATTAAATTACCTCAAAGCAATATGCCAATCTCCTGATTAGTAACATCAGGATAAAATATTCCATATTCCAAATGATGGTGAATATTTTTTGGATTTTCCATCCATATTGCAATCGGTCGATAATTTTCTGAAGACATTTTATAAATATAAAAATCAACAAAACAAATAGCAAGTGCTGCGAAGCAGGAATTACCTCGCGCCAACAACGAACCAACAGAGACAATTTAAAATTCAATCTTGAACATTTTCTGGTTAAATTCCCTCGAAGCAATATGTGAGAGCACTTTAGAATAGATGCCACGAACCATATAAAGAGGGGTAGTTTTGGTAACATAAGGTATTGTATCGGGGATTACATTCTGTTGGTGTGTAATAATAGGGAAATCCTAGTTACACTGCAAAATATGCTCTCTAGGAAAGCTGTATCATCTTTTAAGATGAATCGTGAAGCTGAGTAAATAATATTTGGTTTTTTTCATACATCCTACATATTGTGAACTATTACTGTAGGTATCTAACATGAGTAGAATTAAATGTTACACCAGATAGTCAACGGTTGAGTCTTCAAGTTGTTTGATAAGCATTGTGTGCCTTCCATTCTCAGCATTAGTCTAAGCAACAACTCTTTTTGTTGTTAAAAGCTGATGAAACTATATAGTGATAAATCTGACTATCCTCGCCGGTCCGATCGAATTTTGAATGATTGATGAAAATCACTCACACAATAATTCTGGCTATCGCTGTATATATAACCTGGCTAAGTTCACTTCAATTGAACTATATCTGTAACTCTGGCGTAACTGTCTCGCTATACGCTGTTTCGCAGGAACTAGCTCTGAAGTTGATCGTAACCTTGTTCCTATGCCATATTCACTTACAGTAATTGGTAGAACAGTAAAATATGAATAGCTTGTTATGTGCAATCTAACTGTTTTATAGTGATGTTCAAACTGCAGCCCATTACAACATAGTTTCTGAAACAGAATCAAGATTCATAAATGTGAAAAAACGTTCATCTCAGTCATTACTGCATTATATGATATATGATATATTGCGCACGGCTGGTGTAAACCCCGAAGTAGGAGTGGGCCAATTGCGGTTAAGCCTATGGCAGGAAGCGCTCACTGCGCTACCTCTGCTGCAGGCAGCCAACGATGCAATTGAACCCAGGTTTTTGTTTAACAAACCCTACAAAATTCAAATAAAACAGAACACAGAGCTAGATGCTGCAAATGCAATACGCATATATACAGATGGTTCAAAAATAAAAGAAGGCTCAGGATGTGGAGTTTACTCGAGAGCACTAAGCCTAAAGATTAAGTGGGGAATGGGAAACAATACCAGCGTGGTTCAAACAGAGCTGGCTGGTATCTCAATTGCCACAAGAGAACTAACCAGAAGAGGAATTTCTGGCAAAAACATAATAATTTGCACTGATAGTAGACAAGCCCTATTAGCCTTGAACAGACAACGTGTTATATCGAGGCTAGTACTAGAGCGCCACCAAGATTTAGCTGACGCCTCGGCAGATAACAATATTATCCTGAGGTGGGTTAAAGGGCACGACAGGAGTAAATCGCATTGCTGATTATTTAGCCAGGGAAGCCGCTGGACTAAAAATTCTAGGACCCAGTAACACCTTCGGCCTAACGACTTCGACAATTGCGGAACTAGCCAAACGTTACACCCATGCTCAATCTCTTAAGAGATGGGATGTAATCAAAGGATGCAGTCTTGCCAGGATCACCCTGGGTGACCCTGGGAAGCTGGCGCCGAAGAAATATTTGGCGATGACCAGGAAAAACCTACGTTTAACAATAGGATTTCTGACTGGTCACTGTCAACTGAGGAAACACCTCCATACTATGGGGCTAGTGGACACACCTCTATGCAGGATGTGTGAACAGGAAGACGAAACTGTCAGGCATGTCTTATGCGAGTGTCCGGAGTTATCGTCAATAAGAGAGTGTGTGTTCGGTGAGTCTTGGCCTACACCTGCCGATTTAAAGGAGATGTCTCCTAGTGACCTGTCCACCTTTCTGAGAAGGACAGGATGGACAATGACCTAGGAAGACAACTCCTCGGGAGGATGTACAATGATATGTGGCCTAAATGCTGTGAGCCTACACACTCACCCTCCCTACTCTACAGATACAGATACAGATGATATATGATAAGATTTGAAATGCAATCAATGCTCATATTACCATGTCACTTAAATTTTCAAAACTCGCAATTAAAAAATTTCACTAGATAATTTTATACTTATGATGCCTCAATTTCAGAGAATTTGAACAATTTTGATGTTCAAAAATCACTTTCTCAAATGTCTTACCAAAAGATGTGCTTTCTATAAAGATGAACCATTCAATTTTTCTCAATTGACAAAGCTTGGAATTTCTATGCCTTTGTTTAAATACTTCCTTTTATTTTTTATTATTAACTCTTATTTGGCCCAAGATATAAGGATTAGCTCTTTAACGTGTTTTTGAATATTGCGTTAGTCAATATAACCTAAAAACAGGCGTAAGAAAAGATTTTCATCCATCCTTCTCACCCTGGGCTGGTGAATTGTATAAATCCTCTATGTCATAAAAAATCCTAGGTATAATATTATTTATCATATTTTAATGTTTCAAATTATGGATATTTCCATTCACTTAAAGGAAAAAGTCAGTAAGATTTAGCAGTGTAGCAATACCTTGGTTAGGACCCTTTGCACGCCGGTAGCTATTCCTGCTTTGTCGAATCTTTATACTAGTTGGTAATTCGCCTCTAATTGTAGGTAAGTATAATTGTTCTGGATAATAAAGGCGGCGCTTTATTTCGATGCAGAATCATAAACTTAATTTTTTTTCAGGGCTGGCCTTAAGATATTGCAAGAACTTTACGACGACTACATTCACAAACATGTCAATTTTTTTATAGTCGAATAGGTTGATAATAAATAAATAAAGCATACCTAATTCACCATCTATTTGGCTTATAATGACCTAATTTAGAGAGAATAGTCTATAAAACTGAACCTGCTAAGCAACCATTTACCGATATCGATACCGATAAAATTCAATAAGACGACACGTTGTAATCAAGCATTGTGACATAATAACAGAATAATATTAATTGGGTAACATACTGAATGTTAAATCTGAGATCACCTTATAACAAAATCTTGAATTTTGTACTATTCTGAGTACATATTTACAGAAATATTTTTTTGACTCATTATACAGATCCAATATTATTCCAAATCAAGAAAGCCAAAACAAATCAGCTGGACTCTTTTGGAAAAGGCATCTCGCCTGATTTCTTTGTAGAAGTGACACGAGTCAGATTCGCACATTCTAAGCGCGGTGCTAGAAACTAGGGAATTTACTTTTGTGAACTATTTTCAAAATAGACTGACATGAATTGTCTCGAAGTTGAGGTACTTTAAAAAAATGAATTGTCAATTATAAAATATAATTTTTCTTAGCTAAACAGTACACAAGACGCCGATTCTGTCTTTCCCCTCTCTTTGTAACCTTTCGCTTCTCCCTCGAGCAGTTCGTTCTTCGTTGTCGCTAAAATGGCAGTGTCTGAATGAGAATTTAAAGGCAAACGATTATTATATATTATATTGTTAGTATCAGCAACGATAATCTGCTCGAACGTGAGGAGAGAATTTTGGCGCGTGCGGAGGGTTGCTAAGCGGGTAGGTTGGCCCATTTCATTAGGTTACTTTCTCTCCTATACTTTTGTTATCTTTTTTTTAAGTAGTGTATTATCATTTCTCTGTTTGTTTTGTCTTGTCTACGAACACGTGAATCAATTTTTTAATGAACATTTGCACCCTTACTACAATCACCTAATAAAATTGTGTGTTAGTGGGCCAATACTTCAAATACAGTTCCTCTTATCGTTCGTAGTGCATGAAAATGATGAGAAAGTCACGTTAATCTAATTATTTCATTTTGTTTTCGAGTACCTACAATAATAAAATTACGGATGTGAAAATTCATTTACTCAAAAGATGTAGAAACATATTGAAAACCGATAAGCTGAGTTATTCTCACCAAATAAAAGCTATACCTCTGAAATATGCAGAAAGTTGTAATAATTTGCCTCTGTTATTCATACTTTGTGATATGGAATTGTTTTTGATCGGTGCATTGCTTACTTGCCAATAAACTTTCCAACTTCCTTCATCAACATGGACAAGAACGACATTACCTATTCAGCTATTGATCTCTATGATTCATTGTAGACAAATGTATGCAAATACTGAAAAATCGAAATAATAATAAAGGATAGTTTTATTGAGAATAAGACTGAAGAGGACTGAAATAATGTTTAAGTCAAATTTCACACCTTTTGCAAATAGAAAAAAAAATTCCTGTGGTTAAAAACCCCGCCGGGAGATGTCTCCCAGTGACCTGTCCACCTTCCTGAGAAGGACAGGATGGACAATGACCTAGGAGGACAACTCCTCGGGAGGATGTACAATGGGTCACATGTGGCCTAAGTGCTGTGAGCCTACACACTCACCCTCCCTACTCTACAGATACAGATACAAGCCCCGCCGGTCAGTAAATTACACCTAACCTGATGTGATCAGCTCGACAAATTACAGCCTTTTTGATCTCCTACTAAAATCAAAGCTTAGCTTAGGCGTATACCAACTCATGTGAAGGGAAGATACTAAACTACCAACCAATAAGGTATACTTCATGACGATAATAACGAGAGACCACTTTCATTTGCAATAATTTGAACGCTGTCTAGATCTTCATCAGCCATTTTGAACCCTATTGTTGTTGTCAAACTGAAGGTAAGAGAAGTGTAGCTATGTAACTATGGTAGCTGCTCATTGCTTCTGTACTGAGTATACAGGCTAGTTGTTGAATTTTTGAGAATCCGGTTGTCTATAGAGACGAGTCCCATGACTACTCTACGCAATGGCTATGTGATGATTGGTCACACTATGGCAGTGTAGATCCAGCTCAGGATATTTTGACTACAATCTAATTTCTCCCTGCCAGGTTGCTGCACACCGATAAACACATTTTCTCTTTGTATATACTCTTTTTTTCGTGTTAGTTCCACAGGAGTTTACTGTCTAGCGTCAAACCGAAACATATGACTTTTTGCCACCATTCAACCTCGCTTCCATCAAGTTTAATGGTTTCGTGGTTGAGTTTTCTTTTCGCAGTGATGCTACAGCTCCCTGTGGACATCCTCTGGTTGTGCGGATGGAACCGATGTGTGTACTAGTCTTCGTGTCTGCTACTCTAGTGTTAAGCAATTCCGACATCAATTTGGATGTTGTGCTGTCTATTCCTTTACTGTTCAATGCTCTTTTAACAGACTCATGAAAAGTATTGCAAAAAGCTCCTTGTATGTCCAAAAAGGCACATACTACAGTTTCTTGGTTGTCTAAAGCAATATATCATCCGTTAGTTGTACCAGTGGGGTTTTCGTAGATCTACCTACCCAGTAATCATGCTGGTGAGGGCGGGAGGTCGTCTTTCTGGGATTTTCAATCTAATATAATTTTCAATAGCTTTCTCCATACTTTTGAGCACAAACAATGTTATACTGATTGGTCCTTGCTGGAGCAATGCTGGGAAAATCCCATTGACGACAATGTGTTCATTGTACATTTTAACCCATTGTTACCACTAATGTAGTTACACTAATGTTACCACATTGTAGTGCATTCTCTTGAAGAACTGCTGTGACCTTCGAGAGGATTGGCTCCCCTTTTCGGGTGACTCACAGGACAATGAGTTTTTGGGAAGAGTCGTACTCTTTCCTCCGCAGTTTCGGATGATGTGTTAATGTAGTAAGTCTAGAGTTACTTGTAGAACCTTGTGATTGACCAAATATTTGCTTCACACATTATGATTCTTACTTGATTAATATTTAAGTCCACTACAATGACGACGATTATATTCAATATATTGGAAGAAACAAGCATCGGCATCATAATACATTATAGCATTTCGGTTAACTCCACTTCATCCTTTAGTAACTATTTTTATCTTGTATTTTTGTTCTAGTAGAATAAAAAGTGAAAACGCGAAATATGAGATGTGTTTAAAGTTCCACTTCTCTAAACTCCCCGGATATAAACAATCAATAAATTCTATACTCTTTTCATTCTCTTCGGTGTACTCGTAAATCGGAAAAAATCTATAGAACATGGTTGGACAAGGTTATACAAGCGTATTGAAGTGTTGAATAATAATTTTGAGCTTTTCACACTCAGGCCATTTGCTGTTTCCAACGTATAATGTGTTATTTTATGCAGGATGGATCAAATAAACAAATGGGGTGTTTACAAACTTGATCTAAATATACGCATTAGTTTATGTTGTCCTGGCTTTGTAAATAAAGACAGAGCTCGATAAAAACTATATTCACAGTTGTCAGTAGCGTAGAAAAAGATGTATATTAGTATTAAAAAGATCAATATACAGTGCTATTCAAAAGTCTCTTCCCCCCCTCGTATCATTTGAACGGCTACACTTACATTAATAAAATTTGGAGGGTGAAATAAAGTGTTGTAAACTTCTGTGCGAATGGTAACAGGTGACGTAATAGTGCCACTCTGGCCAATAATTTTAAATAGGACCTTATGGCAAGTGATATCTCGTTTGAAAGGCATTGACATTGGCTACATAGATAGCCATATTAATTTTGTTTGAGTTTAAACTAATTTTGACGGATAAATTAAATAAATACCAAAATTATTGAAATAATTTTTTTCAAATTTAATTAATCAAATATCAACAATGGATTCTTATAGCAAGTGTTCGAAATGTGCTCCGTCTACTTCCTTACAGTAATACATCCTATTAGTAAACTCTTGTCGTACTCGTTCGAATGTGTCAGCTGAAATTGCATTGCAATCTTCAATAATTCTTTCTTTCAAAACACCAATGCTATCTGGTGCCATATAAAGCTTGGATTTCAAGTACCCCCATAGAAAAAAATCTAATGGTGTCAGATCTTAAGGAATGGGAGCAGGGGTCTTTAATGATTTTCTCCATATGGAGATATATAGATATATAGATATCTATAGATATCTATGCTTTCCCACAACGGACCAGTATAAACCAATACATGACTGATACTTATAGGATTAACATTTAAACTGATAGTCAGCAGCCCCTGAGGCTTTACATATGATAGTCGTAAGGTTATATCCAGCAGGGTGGAGGAATACCAGAAATAACTAAATAAACTGATACTTTTTACTATTATTTCCATAATTTTTTTTGCGCGATTGATCTTTTTTGTTTATTTACAGCATCGGTTGTCAGGACGGTAGGTTGTGTTTACTGGTTTCTTAGTTTAACACGTCGGTAAGTTCAGACGTCGAAAAGTAATAAATAGCATAAAAACAATTTCACCAAAATGCAAAATATATTTTAAACTGATCGAGAAGTATAAATTTCATAAAACTACGCTTTCCTATCAATTATTTCGTTCTTTCTAGTTTTTTTTCTCCCCATAGACAGAACTAATACCCATATACATATCACATTTTGATCGGTGTTCTGTCTTCTATTTACATTTTCCACAATATATAGTGACATTTATTTTATTCGATTCGTTTTCTTTTTAGCTGACTGCCAGAAACGATTACAGTTATTGCATTTTATATATTGCATGCCCGAGAATAATGAATGTCTTTACTTTGGGCCCCTAGGAGATGTTAACGGTGTGTACACAATACAGAAATAAGATGATAGGACAGATTTTGTATACTTTCATTCACAGATATTTATCACTGGTCATCGGCTTTTTTAATTATAATTATTTCGCTTGGTACAATTTTCTGCAGTCTGCAGGCTACAGGTTGCATATTACATAACATAGCTTTTTACTTTTAACTAATTTAATTCTTCCGAATGGATCAGCGGAAATATTGTATCATATTTCCAAAAGACTTGATATATACAAAGTGTTTCAATGAAAACCATGCACCCCACATAATTCTGAAGGCGTCACTTTTATGAAAAAGACGGAAAAACACGTCAAAAATTATATAACTTCAACCCCCTCCCTCCTATAGACACTCCCCCCATTTTTTTGAATGGAACACCATATAGATTATTGCATTGTTAGGCTCTCCTCTACAAGAGGATTACAAAAATGTATAATACATACGTGAAAAGTCTATCAGTTGGGAGGTGGTGATAATTCCAATATAAACTTTGGTATTACTGCGGCATTAACTTTTATTCGATTGAATAAACGAAGTTATGCTTGGGGACAAAAACATATTGACCATTTTTAAATAAAATGTTAAGTAGTAGTTTAAATGAAGTGTCAAGTAAGTCAGTATACTCTGCAAGATAGAAATGAAATTGTAGGATTATACTATGAAAACAATAAATCTAAATCTGCAAGAGCCACAGCTAGACAGTTTAATGCTTCTAATGCCGGAAGAACTGCCACATATAAGTACGTAACTGAATTAATTTGGAACAGGATCAGTTGCCAATAAAAAACACCAACCTCAGCGAGTAGTTAACAACGAGACTATAGAAGTTGCCGTTTTAGGACAACTTACGTTAAAAGAACAACAGTCAATATCACAAATGTCTAGTGCAGTGGATATATCTTGCAGCAATGATTCCAGAATTTTACATTAACTGAAATTCCATCCTTACAAAATTAAATTAATCCAAGAGCTACATGAAGACGATTTCGACCGGCGTCTACAGTGTTGTAAATTAATGTGCGATCGACACTTCAGCTTTATTGTACAATATCTGGTTTTCCGACGAATAGTCATTTGCAATAATGGTGGAGTAAACAAATATAATTGTGGATATTGGGCATAGTATGACCCACACGTAGTGCGGGAGTTTCATACTAAAACACCACAAAAATTGAACATCTGATGTGGTATTTTTGATGACCACATTATATTGAGGAACACTTGAATGGTGTCACTTATCCACAATTACTGGGAGAATCTATTGATCGCGAAAATAAGACGAATACTAGAAAATTATGATATCTGATATTTGGGGATATCTAATAACCAAAATTTATGCCACTCAGTCAGCATCTATATAGGATTTACGTCAGCGGATTATTCAAGAATGTTGACAAATAGCACCAGAAATGTTACATTCTGTTCGAAGCTCATTTGAGTCTCAGTTGTATCATTGTATGGCTTTTGACTGTGTTAACAATAAATAAACAATACATTAGAGTATTACGGTGCTAGGGGTAGCGTACAAGATTATTTAGTTCGTATTTGACAGGCAGGTCTCAATGCGTAAGTTTTCACAAGTCGAATTAAAATTGATTCCGGTGTCAACATAAGTTCCTCAACAACTTTTGTTAAAGATGGGGAGAGCTTAGCAAAAGCTTGCATGTCGACTGTAAAATCTTGGGTCAACAGTAATCAATCCAAGTTAAATGAAACAAAAACCCAGAACATTTGGCTAACATCCATCAAGTTTATTCCAGCTTTTGAACTAGTAAAACTGCTTGGAATATCTTTAGATTCAAGGTGCGTCTCATATAAACTGCTCATGCTCAAAGATCTCATCGCAAATATTTGCTTTAAAGCAGATTAGAAATTGTCAAAATATTCTACGAGTAATTTATTTTGCACTCGTTCATAATAAGTATCATCGTAAATATTATTTATTCGGTTATTTAAGGGTTTATTTCTGCGATTGAGGCTAATCACCGACAGGGAGCACTCTGCCGAACCCACTAGTGTTCTAGCCAAGTGGTAGGTTTTTTATCGAGCCGAAACATCCATGGACTCGGGACCTCGATTATACGTCTCCTCCGAAAGACGGTATTTCTACATTATACCTCTTGCTCATTGGTAAAACGCCTGCGAGCTGTGATATGCTAATTATCCTAGTAGCTTAAAATGTCTCGCTGCAGGCTGTACGGACTTTACAACGGTTTTTCCCCAGTCACCTATCCAAGTAAAAGCCGCGCTCGACACTGCTTCACTGTAGTTATTGTAATAGAGACGTTCCACTACAGTGCTGGGTCGACACCCACCTGAACTTTGATTTGTTATTTTGAAATGTGAAGCTTGAATCATATCTTTTTTCTGTATTTCTCGACGAAGATGGAGATATCAGATTCTGGTGTATAAGATAATCATCCTGTAGATTATTCTCCTCAATGTTAGGTTCTCAGCAATCATCTGCTCTCTATTCTCTTCTTCGCTGACAAAAAGTGACGAGTGGTCGACGTGAGCTCATACTAAAAATAGTTGACAGCAAAATGAAATATTTAAACGCTTACAGTGCGGCTGGAGTGAAAAATTATCACGAGGTAGTCAAAAGAGGTTGCGATGATAAACCGGCGTAACAGAAATAATCAAAATGGATAATGGCAATATTTATGTCAAGTGAACATACTTTTATATTGTTAGACGTTTTGCTTTTATTATGTTGTTAGATATATTATGTTGACGAGCTTTATCTATTAATAATTACATGAATTCTGTTATTTTTAAATTAATAGTATTTTGTTTGTGTTTTCTAATCGATTTATTAATGTTATAAAGACATTTTGAAAAACTGCCAAAGTTCAAACTTTGTCCATATACATTGTCAATTTATCTGAATCTACTGTTTGGACCCTTACTTTGTGGAATCTATTTATATTTTACTCTTACAAAGGAAAAAATTTATAAAAATGGATAATTATATAAGTTATTGATAATTTGTTTCTTTGAATATACTGGAATGAACTGAAAACAGTTAGCCTCATTTGTACCGGGTGGTCCAATAAGCCGATCTCTCGGCTATATATCAGAAACTATTCATGTTATAATTTTAGGAGAAAAAATTCCTTAGGAAAAGTGGACAGGAGAAATTGCTGGAAATTACTTTCACGTTCCTAGGTTAACCGCTAGGGGGCGTAACCTGTAAAGAAAAATTTAAAAACCAGTTTTTTGTGAAATATGCGAAAAATATGTGAAAAGAGGCTTAAATTTCGCACAAATTTATTCAAGTACTTTTTATTCTATTTTTCCAAATAAAGGGTGGGGGAAAGTGGGAAAGTGTTTGTGGATAAATACCTATAACTTTGGTTTGAATCCACTGATTCTAACGAAATTAGTGTCAATAGAAAGAGTGTAGATGAATTAATTACATCTACTATAAAACAGTAAAATTTAGTTTTAATTGTCATAGGTAAAGGGTACTTTCGAATGAAAAAAATTAAAATTTGTTTTCCTCAAGAATGTTTGATGGAAACACCTAATTATTGTGAATTATAATGGAACTGGATTAAATTCTCAACAAAATGGCGCAAACCGCATGTTGATAGCTATTGTCGAAGTCAAGATATAAATAAAAACGCATAAACATAAGTAAGTTTAGTATTGACTTACTCTGTACTATAACTTAAAATTAAATATGTAAAAGAAATATCATACATAAATTTCGATCATTAAGAATTAATGTCCAATTAAAGGCTGCTTCAATCTCAGGTTATTGCAATTGTTAAATCTGCTAGAAGAACAACCGCATATCATGTCAAAAATTTTATGTGCAGACGAGGCTATGCTTAATAGGGCGGGTGGTGTTAATCTGCATAATAAGCATTATTGATTTGAAGAAAATCCGCACTGGGTAGAGGAAGTGCAGCTTCAAGGTAGATGGAGTCTTAATGTTTGGTGTGGTATAGTTGACGGAAAGATCGCAGGTTCATATTTCTTGGAACTTCAAATGGCGATACATATTTGGATTTTCTGGATAATTGGTTGTCTGTTTTATTGAAAGATATTTCCTTACAAACATGAGGTATGATATTACAGCATGACGGGTGTCCTGCGCACTTTTACGGACGAATTAGAGATTATTTGAATGTAAGCTATCCAAATGGGTGGATTGGAAGGGTAAATATATTTTCAGGGCCAGCTAGATCTCCAGACTTAATATGTCTGGACTTTTATTTGTGGAGAAGATTGAAGGATTTAGCGTACCAAACTCACCAACCACGCGAGACAACATGTACAGCGTATTAGAAATGCTATAAATAGTATATCAACAGCTGCAATTTAAGCAACAGATATGTCAAAGCGTGCTAGATTACATATTTGTGTGGAAAACGATGAAAAACAATTTGAACATTTAATTGTACATCAAGTTTTAATGACCAAGATATCTGTAAGATCTTTCTTTCCCATGTTTAATTTTAAGTTATGATACAGGGTATCAATACTATACTCACTTTATGTTTATGCGTTTTTATTTATATCTCCAGTTCGACAAAAGCTATCAACATGCGGTTTGCGCCGATTTGTTGAGAATTCAATCCAGTTCCATTATAATACACAATAATTAGGTGTTTCCATTGAACATTTTTCAAGAAAACAAATTTTAAATTTTTTCATTCGAAAGTACCCTCTACCTATGACAATTAAAACTAAATTTTACTGTTTTATAGTAGATGTAATTAATTCATCTACACTCTTTCTATTGACACTAATTTCGTTAAAATCGGTCGATTCAAACCAAAGTTATAGGTATTTATCCACAAACACTTTCCCACTTTTCCCCACCCTTTATTTGGAAAAATAGAATAAAAACTAATTGAACAAATTTGTGCGAAATTTAGGCCTTTTTCAGTTTACTTATTTAACACTGGGAATAATTGGGCATATTTCACAAAAAACTGGTTTTTAAATTTTTCTTTACAGGTTACGCCCCCTAGCGGTTAACCTAGAAACTTGAAAGTAATTTCCAGCAATTTCTCTTGTCCTTTTTTCATAAGGAATTTTTTTTCCATGAATAGTTTCTGATAGGTATATAGCCGAGAGATCGGCTTATTGGAACACCCGGTACATAAGAATAATGTCAGTTTATGTTAAGTTCAAATAAAATCATTTATTACGTGAATAAAAACCAAGTTTATTTCCTAACATTCCATTTATTTATTTTCTTAAGTAGGTACTCATAGTTTTCTAAATTCATCAATTAATAGTGACTATTTTAGAGTTATCAAATAACAAATCTGTTTTCGTCATAAATGAACTGATCGCCAACAGTGATAATTAATTAATACTCACCCTTAACACGTGTATCTATCAGTGTTAAATTTAGTATTTCGACAGTTGAAATATGAGATCATAAACGTGAAGTATTATTTTGAATGCTGCTTTCATTCGAATACACAACGGACAAAATACCCACCTGTTGGATTGTGCCGCTATTTAGGCCTATCGCCACACACATTTTATTAAATTATATTTAACCGAATTGGCAGGTAGTTGGGGTATCAAGAATAATCCCATGTGCAACAAAAATGTAATAACAACCTTTCAAATAAGTATCTATTATTTGCTGGAAGGGTTATTTTTATTAAGTTTTTGATTTGTTATAAATATTCGACTCTCGTCCTAGTTACTTCGTACCTTACAGTGTTACAATGAATTTTGTGGAATTGAAAAAGGTGATAAAAACATTGTTCTTGATAGAAAAGCTTTCGTGAAAAAATTTCTAATACATTAAAAGATCCTTTCAGTGTGAATAATTGCAGTTGATACTATAGTTAAATCACAAAGTGTTGGAGAAAGAGCAAGATACAGACTAAGTAGAGAGGGAAACATTAAAAAAAACCTACGCGCTTTTAAAAAATAAAAAAATCGGGACATGGTAAGTTGGTAAAGTGAAAGTGAAAGTTGGTAAGATGGAAAAGTATAACTTTTCAAAGAAATTTGATACCGGATATAAATTCTATCGGAAGAGATGCTTTTGTACGTCCCAAAAAGTTACTTACAAAACTGTTTGTAAAAAGGATGCTTCATTACTCCTCATCATTGTCACTTATATAAATTTTATATATACAAAGTTCTTAGATTCTTAAGAGATAAATTATCTTCAATTCTATCTTCCAATAATCCTCTTTTAAATGTACTGTTTAAACTCTCAAATTTCTATTCGACCTGAATGTAAGCAATTATTTATATAATATTTGAAAAAGTCTGCGTAAACAGCGATGATTTTATAAAAACCGGAATAAAACAAAAACGCTCGATTAACCTGCTACCAACTCAACCTACCTAAATTTAAAATTAGTATTATATGATAAGGAAAGTGAAAACTCTTGAGAAAATAATTACTTATTTAAAATGCTTTCGCTTAGTAAAGTTGAAATTTATTATCATTTGATACAGTAACGGACCGGCCACCACAGCTTTCGTTTATTAGAGATGGTAAAATAATCAAATGATAATATTAATTTAAATCATCATTTCGCACCTTTATCCAGAAGAATTTAAAAAAACAATATTTGATGTTAAATACTGAGAAACAATTCCGTGATATCGTAGTTTTAACAGGTAGAATGGCTTATGGCCGACAATCCCCATATTAACCTTATTCTTAGTGTTATTGAAGAGATTAAGATACATTTTCAATTATTTGGTAACCCCATAATAGAATATTGGAACTGGATAAAAGGAGTGTCTTCATTGTAATTCAATTCAAAAAAGGTAGGTGACTAATTGATGACAATAATATTGATGAAAATAATACACAAGATTGTGTGTAGGGCTTTTTGTTTCAAACGTTTCAAAATTATGTGAGAAGTATGTTTGCTTCTGTTTGTCCGCCTCTGCTTGCGATATAATCGTGTGTAAAATTTCATTAAAACTCTAATGAGAATTTCGGTGCAGTAAAATGAAGAGAGTTTATACCAACTTTTTTTATCCCAGAAATCGATCCTCACAAAATATATCGAATAATATGACAAGATAGATTGGATACGGGTTGGAAATATATAAAAGTTTATAATATGTAAAAGGTAATGATAATAGGAAGCATCACACTTGTTGGACGAATAAATATCTAACAAAAAAAAAACATAATGATTCGTTTATATTGTTGAATATTATTTTAAGTACCTAATTATAAACCAAAATGAGAAAGAAAATATTAACTTTTTCAAGAGAACAATTGCGACAATTCTAAGGAATGACAACATAAATATAATGAAAAAATAGTAGAAAAGAACGCAGTAGAGCAAAAGCTATTAGTATAAATAAGACCATAGTAAGGAAAAGGATTGATTCGACTGGTGGGACCGAACCAAACAGTCAATCAATAGTGAGGATAAGTAGACAAAAAATATTTTATCAACTCAGCTGATTCTATATTTTTAGTTATTTTTTATAATTCATTAATATGGGCTTGATATTGAAGTTTAAATTCAAAAATTCAATAGTAAAATATTTTTCGCATTCTTGACACTTTTTTAAAGCGAACCAAGCTTTCAAGATTTCGTCAAATATTTCACCTGCATTTTATTATCTCTTTTGGTTTTTAAAAATATAATTTCGCTTTACTACTACAGCTCGATAGTATAAATCTTCAATATATAATCTAATAAAAATTATCTATAATAATAAATTCAATTTAAGAAAACTAAAAAGATATAAAATACTTAAAATTGACATGAAATTTATGGAAAATATATCCCCAATAATATTTTCCCATTTAATTTGTGGACATTAATACACAAACAGTGTATAAACTGACCATGGAACATAAATGGCACAAATCGATGACAATTAAAAGTCGAGTCCCGCGAAGTAGGTAATAATCGCTACAAAAGGATACGCGCTACGCTTTCCATTCTCTATAAAGAACAGAGTTATTAACCGTACGTCGCTGCTCAACGAAATGCCCGCTCCAGCTCACAACTAGCTTACATTTTTTGTTTGTTTTTCTTCCCCTGTAAACAACATGCATGCAACAAGCCCCTTACCCCACCGGTCTTCTTGCTTTAGTACAAATATACTACAGTATTGATTTATTTACCCCATCCCTAACAAACAGTACTGTGTATGTAAGGAAATACAGTTGTGGACAAACATTTCGTTCTCTATCGCATGGAAATGTGCTGCTTAGGTTCATTAGGGACTGTCGCATTCGTTAAAGAGTTTCGTCTATACTACAAGGTAAACGCGCTCTTTTGTATTTTAAAACTTTTTATCTTAATGAGGATAATGTGATTAAAGAACGAATCGTCGTTTTCCGTGAGTTTTCGTTGAAAGTGAGTCACATATGATCGTGTGACATCGGTAACTGTCAACCCACGTGATGCCAGAATTTGTAAGTTTTTACTTACATAATATAATATCTATTATTTTGTTAATGTTGTCAAGTATATTTAAAACACTGAAAGGGTGATATTTGAAAAGAAAACCTCAATTAAAGGTGTCAAATTTTTGTGTGTAGGTAAAAAAATGTGTTATATTATTTAATTTTATCAGTTTATCTGTGTTTATTTTTTGATATTCACTTGGAAGGTGGAAGGTCATTTCAATTGAAACAATATGTTATTTATTATCATTAGTGTTAAATGTATCACATATGATTGGGAAAATAAAATTTGATTTTATTTTTGTTTTAAAATGATTTGCGTATATGACTTATAATAAACATAGTGGTTTTTCCAACAGTTTTGTTGGTTTATGAGTTTTCTTTTGTGATCAAATTTATCTCTTTTAAAAATGTATTTGTTAAAGAAAAAGCAATTCAGAAAATATATATTAACTGAATAATGGATACGGAAAAAAAGGAAACAAATGTAATCGGGAGAGGACACATAAAAAATATTGTTCGAGTAATAACAAAAATATTAGAATTCAGAATGGCAACGACAAAAAAATGTTGATAAAAACACTAAACAAAAAAAAATAAATAAAGAAAAAGTAAGCGAAGAACAATGCATAGTTAGAGAGGTAATATACCTAATGCAGTAAAAATAATACTTTTATCTACGACCACCTTTAAAATTAGGCGTTTACGAACCAAAAAAAATGTGTGAAATCATACATTATACATACGTTAAAAAGCGTGCGTAAATGAATAACGCTTTTTATATATGGGACTTTCATTATAACACCCAAAAGCGTGCGTAAATGACCAATGCTTTTTAAATGGGGTTTTCATTTTAACACTCTTTTTTAGCTACGTAATTATCTAGCTGCCTTCAATTTAGCCGTTTGTTGTAAGTATAAACTTTTGTGCTGTCAGTAAATTTGACAGAAGTGTCAGACAGTGAAAAATATTTTCTGTTATATTCAAACTTTTGATTACACTAATTTTAAATTGAAGAACCTCGAGAAGAATGCATTTCTTCGGATTGCACATCACCTGAAATTAGAATTCGTTGTGTATATATTTGTTTATAGAAAATTTATTTAAATGTTTTCAAACCCCTTCAGGGCACATTTTTTATTTTTCTGTAAAAGGTCGTAGATGAAGTTTCATATGACACTTGTGCGTGAAGTACTTTTGCGCACTCGTTGCATTTTCGCAACTAGTGCGCAAAAGTATAACTTCACACACTGTTATCACAAATAACTATTATAGCTTTATTGCACGTCATTATCGCATCTCAGGTCAGGTCAGTTTCTTCGATATTGAAAATAACTATAGCACCTTGTGGTTTCTCGCAATATGTTTGGCTTTCATTTAACTGATTCTGACAATATCTATCTAATATAGTATAAAAATCTCGTGTCACAGGTGACTAATTGAACTACTCCGAAACGGCTCGACCGATTCTCATGAAATTTTGTGTGCATATCGGGTGAGTCTGAGAATCGGACAACATTTATTTTTCATCCCCCTAAATGTTAAGAGTGGTCCACCCTTAAATTTTTGGAACTTTAATTCTTTACGTCAGGTTAGGTTTGAGCGACCGGGGATCGCGACGCAAAAGATCTGACTGTTACTTTACGTTATGTTACGTTGCTTTGTTATGTGCCTTGCTTGCGTGCGTGTGCTCTTTCCTGAGTCTCTCTCTCGTTCACGAAGCAGCTTTTCATATGCTTCGGCCGGGAATCGAACCCGGGCCGCCCGCATGGAAGGCGAGCATTCTACCACTGAACCACCAATGCTACATTAAAATTCTATGCAAAGCTGGTATTCGCAGTGCTAGTGATCTACTTGAATTTGTTGGGATAAATTTCTACTATTATTTCCATAATTTTTTTTGCGCGATTGATCTTTTTTGTTTATTTACAGCATCGGTTGTCAGTACGGTAGGTTGTGTTTACTGGTTTCTAAGTTTAACACGTCGGTAAGTGATTTACTCAGATGTCGAAAAGTAATAAATTTCACCAAAATGCAAAATATATTTTAAACTGATCGAGAAGTATAAATGTCACTTTTGACATTTCGTTCATTTCGAAGAAACATTATTTTATTCGTAATTTATTTCAGTACGATCGCGCAAAAATGGTACAAGCATCTCGAACGTTAAGGGTAATCACAACGTTTGCATGTAGATTCCTCTCGTAAAATTGGACAAAATAATATGAGGATTAAGGGGTCTAGCACATTTACTTTTCGAAATACAGGGTGTTGAAATTTTGAAAACTTGAATGTTTTAAATTCGATAACTTTAAAATGGATGGATAAATTGATTTGACATTTGGCAGGTTGTTTTTAAATGTAAAAAGGCATATTTTGATAGAAATAGTAGTTTGTACAACTAGTGTGGATATGATGGCCATATCGCACGAGTGCTCAATCGTTCAAGTGCGATATGGACAATCCACACGAGTCGAACAGCATATTTTTTCTACGACCCACTTAAGAAAAAATAAAAATAAAAATTTCTATAAACTGTAATATAAGTTCAAATTAAAAATTTAACAATTCAATTTTAGGTTTCCACTAATTTTTTTGTAGTAAACGTACAGTTCTTGAATGTCCCATTCGTATAATGCTACGGTTTCCCTTTTTAAATATACGATGCTGTTATAAGTAGATGCTGCCAGTTGGACTCTCTCATAAAGGGTACCGTACCATTATCTATAATAATGAATATTCTGCTAAATATTTCAAACGTCTACCTGTTGTCGTTATTGATATCAAGCAGAATAATTATTTAAAAATGAAATTAACAATAAAAAAAACTTCTTCACGGGAAATCGAACCCGGGTCTACCGCGTGAGAGTCTGGTTTGCTTACTACTCGACCACCGAGGAATATGCAAATTGTTTATCTATAACGTCAGATGTATTTCATAATTTTTGCTTAAAAGGAACTAAAGTTCCTACCGTGTGTCCCGCGAAACGTTCTACCTTTTTTTTTAGACAAATTTTTTTGTTTTTTTATGATACATCATACAAAAATACATACAACCCTTAATTTCCACCCTTCTACGATCAACCCCTATTTTTTAATTGTTAATTATTCAGTATTCAGTAGACAGTCCGTATAATCTAAATCACGTTCCACGATTGTATCGAGAAAATAGTTAGTCTTATTCTGTACTATTTCAGTCGTGTTCCGAATGTCAGACGAAAGGTTATATAGTTACAGGTGGCGCTGCAATCGGGTTCATCCTGAACATCTTCTGAACGGGTTGCCCGATTTTGATGAAATTTTGTGTGTGTGTGTTTGAGTAAGTAAGTGGATGGCGGCTTAGATTCACAATTGGTCACGGTAGGTGGTGCTGCAATCGTGTTCATACTAAACAACTCCTAAACGGATGGGCCGAAGTGATTGCATTTAGCAAAGGAGTGTTTTTTGATACGGCTATTTCAGGAAATTTTGTCCGAAAAATTGTGAAAAAATTAAGGAAAATTGAATTTTCAAGAAATATATTCATTCTATCGAAACATGGCAATAATCTCCAATTTTTCCACCCACGATAAGTGAGAATGTGATGTTTTTCACTCAAAATAAAAATAGTTAAAATTTGTATAATATGATAAAACAAGACAGTATACTATAGAAATCTTGCTCATAAAACGCCAAATAGTCAACAGTTTAAGTGCAAAATTTCAGACTACAGACATGATGATACGCGGTTGTATTCGTTGTTTTATTTTTTGAATGAAATATTTTGCCGCACAAGCGAAGCAGATAGGGCAATTCGTAGTTAAAAGGAAACTTACGTTTAACCCAAATATTAAACAAGGACCATTTCCCATTTTCAAGATAAAATAAATAATTATCAGTTCAATAAAATCACACGTTGACTTCTCTTGTTAGTTAATGATTATTTGACGTTTCAACAATTAGTATTGGTTTTTCTGTGAATGGCCTTGTTAGGTGACGTCCCGTGTAAAGTTTGTCCAAAATCAATCGCAAAAGCTGAAACACGTGCTCGCGTTGTCCTTACCATCTTCTCATTTGATCCGCATAATATGCTGATCAACGGATGGAGTATACGTTGTGATACTTTTTGAACAAACTCTAAGTGATGAAGCAAAATTGTTTATTTGCCGGAATAGGGGCGATCCGCTCAATAGATATATGAAAAGTGTATTGCTGTATACATTCCGTATTATAGTTTTCTGGGGAATAATTCATAATAAAATAAGTAAATAAATAAACACAAACTACCGTTATACTAAGTCATTGATCAATTTATCAAAGTTGACTTTTTCATGTAAAATGAATCAAAAATACCTTTTCTCCATAGAACACTTCCTGCTATATTCAATAGATGCGATAAAGTCTACTGTCCTGTAGATCGTCAATGATAATCAAATAAAATTTTGACTCATTGTAGCCAGCCCAAAGGCTCATATTTTTAACTTGGACGCAATTGTACAGTGTGCTTCAGAACACCGTGCCAGATCGAAGGTATATTTTTTAAATGAAACACTCCAAATTTGAATTCTCCCTGACTTCGCTATTGCACTGATACCGGGTTGTAACAGGTTATAAGGTGTGCTTGAAGAGTTATGCATTTTATATCCATAAATGAAAGTTACCTTAATATGTCTGCCGAACATTTGAGAAATTAATACTCAGCTGTTTATGATCGAGGTGTCGGTGAACCTTATTCGCCGTTGTCAGAGCTTTACGCTTCCTACTATACAACTTAACAATTTTTATATATTTCTGATTATATGAAGTTTTTTGAAAATTGAAGTCATTGAAGTCAATCGATTGCAATCGGACACTATAGGCAACATTGTTTTTATTGAAAAAGTCACATCGTATTTTAAAGACAAAATGAGAAAAAACTTTCCACACCCATCCTTATAGCTATATTAGGTTGTAATTCGGATTATCTGATGTCCAATAAATTACTTCACTTTTACTGGACAAAAAGGTTGTAATTCAGAATATCAAATATTCAATACTTCACTTTCACTGGAATAAATTATGAATTACAAAGCTACTATAAATACCTATTACGTGTTTAGGGCGTTATGGTTAAAGTGACTTCAGAATTTCCTAAAAGTCACACTTGAGAGACGAATGTAATTATTTTTTGGTTTTCCCTCATCTGAAAGCGATTGGCTGCAAATTGATAAACTTTTATTGAGAACACTTGAGCGTAAGGCTGTTTAGCTTTTGTCTGGGAAAAGAATTTGTCGTAATTTCCTTCATTTTCTGCATAGAAACTTTGGTGTCAGACATCATCGGCGAAGCGTGTCATTATAAAAACACGAAAGAACATTAAAACGCGTTGGAAACTTTTGACGATGGTTACTTCATTAGGGTTGGGCGGGCTTAATCGCTGTTATGCCATCCGCCTCGGGTTAGACTTCCTCGCCGCCGCCAGTTGCCGCCACCACCACCAAAGCAATAACAATCTACACAAGATTACAAGAAGTTTAGCTCTAAAAATGCAATGCAACTTGCTACAGAAATGAAAGGTTGGCACAAACGAAAAGATTTCTACTACTGATTTCAACTTTACGACATTGGGATTTCTCCCGACCGTAACTATCTGATGGTTAACTACGGTGAATATTTTCAATACACTGTTACAATTCATAAGTATTCAATATCATTTTAGTAACTACTTCTAGTAAATAAAAGATTTACTTATCAGAAGCACGCTAAAACGTAAACTCCATGAATTGCCCTATTTTTTGGTATCAAAACTTCTGTTTACCCTTAGTTTGTGCTGTACTCAACCCTTGAGTGTTAAATGAAGATACATTTGAACATACAATTACATTATCTACATATCTATTTATCTCCAAATTATTATCTAATTCTTACATTGATCATTTTATATAAGCATAAATCTGAGTCTATTAACAGCTACATTTTTAACAAGTTTTGCATGTACAAAAGATATATACAGACTGATATAATTTTATATTCATGAATATTATTTGACTCATGTGTTAATATTGAGAAGGATTCTGTATTTTGAAATCTTATGGGAATGTCAGTAAAGTTCGAGATCAGAAAATATTAAACAAAAGTTTAGTGGAAAGATGCAAATTAGCAGTCATTAGATTTGGTGAAATACGGCCTGGCAAGCCAAGTCGAAAGTTTGGAAAGGAACAATTACTGAATCTGTTAACAACATAGACGTACTCTGTGGTTTTTCATACCAGAGTATATCTGAAATCATTTTTTAAATGATATTAGGTAGTTATTTACTTCAAATATTCTGAACCAAAAATAATACTTCCTACCTATTATGATTATTTTTTGTGAATAAAACTATGTGAAATTAAATATTTTGCAGGTGACAGCTATGATAATAAAAAAGAAAGCGGCAAGCAATGTAAAGAAAACTGTGAGAGCGGCTTCACACACACCCGGTTGCCGTTTACACGGACTGGCACCTCTACCACACTTTCACGGATTCGTGGTCCGAAACGTCAGTCAGTTGAATTCTGGCATGGATCGTGAACACATTATTGCCATGTACGTTGTTCATATATTTCGAATAAAAACAAATTCAGACGTACTTACCGAACCTATTTTTTTCATTGTCTTCCAATAGCTCAAATTCGTTGTTCAGTTCCACACATACTTCCCGCCAGGCATTTCTTGTTTTATTTCTATCTTTATACTTATCTCAAATTACCGGTCTGGCCTCAACCAAAGATATCAAGTGATCAACATCTATATTTTCCATTGCAAAATGTTTCCCTTCTTTTTCACGAAATTAGTACTTCATAACACGGCAATACCTATGAGAAAGAATGCAGAACAATGTGAATACGCACGTGTCACTTCATATCCCACTATCAACCCGGCTGCCGTATAGACGGCGACAGTCGACCTGGTTTATAGTGGGAATGTCCGGCACATCACGGTGGACAAATGCCGTTTAAACGGACACGGTAAGTGTGAAAGCTTTGATTAAAATATACATCCTTCAACCGTGTGAACGGCGCCGTGTAAACGGCAACCAGGTGTGTGTGAAGTCGCTTTAACGACTTTCTGCGATACCTATTGATGATCGCCTCCATGTGATATGGTGGTTGCATATGCATGCATTCTTCATGTGGTCGTAGATAAAGTTTTATATGACACTTGTGCGTGAAGTAGGTACTTTTGCGCACGAGTTGCGAAAATGCAAAGCACGAACGTAGCTATTTTAAAATTTTTGAGTTTATGCACAAAGCAGGTTCAGCTTTTAATATTGTTATTAAAATTACAGGATAAGTGATCATAATGAAATATTTATCAATAAAATTTATACTTTATACTTGGAGCGAAAGCGGAAAATATTAAATGTAACACATAAACAATAAACACTGCAAACATGCAAAATATAATCAGCTGAAAACTAATCGATTTGTCGATTGGTAATAATGAAAATAAAAACGAAGAAAACTGTCTGTTTCGCCAACTAGTGACACTTATTTTTTCTGAAAATATACCGACATTTACTTTGTAATAATGTTGTCGTCCCCTGCTGAGTACTTCAAAGTTACTCCTCTGTATTTTGTGCGGAGGTCTGCGAATTCTAGCAATGTGCGAGAGGAAACAAGAGCAGAGCTGATTTGGATCTGCAAGGTCAAGCAGATCCAAATCATCCTAGACAGTCAAGCGGCATTCAACCAAAAAGTGACAAGGTTACACATAATTATATAACGAGCACAACACAGCTAAATACTTGTGCAGATTGGTGCAACGATATCGTAAACTTTTTCATATTAGTTAGGAATAATAAAAAAAGTGGAAAAAAACATTGAGTCAATGCCAAATAGCAAAAGGGGACAAATCAGCAGGTGTACAAAACAAGAACAGGAAAAATAGTTTCCAAACGCACGCAAGAAAAAAGGAAAAAACTGGAGGTGGATAAGACTAGTGTGATAAATAGAAAATGTCGATACTCAAAATTTTCATCTAATTTCTTTCAAGACTTCATACTACAATTGCCTTTATTGTTGCTCAAACAAATGTAAACCATACACATCACGTTTATATTGTACAAATCCACATTTTCCTTTAAATATTTAATTTTTCTATTGAATGTCATCCTTTTTAAAAGATCGAAAGAACGACCAAGTGAAACCACTATAGCGAATTATGAAGGGCAGATCTTTGACTGTACACACAAATGACACGGCTATTATTCCAAAAGCTAGAAGATGGCTAAGCCATCCGCCACGCACCAAATTCGAATCGTAAATTTAAATGCTCTTCCAGAATCTTCTCCAGAAGTTATCACAATAATTTCGGAGAGCCATAACGTTTAATTAGAATTTCAACCAACACGATGCTACGATGGAGAGGATGGTTTTAATGGAAATTGTTTTTTAAACACAATAACAATTTGTTTTATGTGTATATCTCTCTGCTGCTTCGAATGTTTTTGTTTCCTATTGTGGATTGAATATAAGCAATAGGCACTTTGGCTGTAAATTTAGAGGCTACAGATTTTTTAATGAGCAAAAGCCTTAATTTGCGAAGTTTATAATTCTGGCGTTTAAAATTTACTCCATTTGAAACTCAGTAGGTAGTCAGCAAATTTCATGTTTTCCATGGATATGAAAAGAACCAAGAGGCAAATAGAAATTTAAAATTTCACAAGCACCGTTTTATATTGAAAATGTTGGTGATAAAAAAACTCAATGGCACGAGACTAAGTTATATTTAAGGCTAGAATTCAATGAATAATCGCAACAATTTTATTACAGATGTCTTGAAATTAAATACGGTATGTAATTATACAGGGTGTGCCAAAAAGGCAGGTCATAAATCATACCACATATTCTGGGGATAAAAATCACAGTAACAGGACTGGTCATGAGGGGATGTCCACAAGGAGGAGTCTTATCACCCCTTCTGTGGAACATAGTCCTGGATACCCTCATTAATCACCTCAACAATAATGGATTCTACACAATTGCATACGCATAACATAGTTATCTTACAGACTGGCAAATTTGTGAACACAATGTGCGATAGAGCGCAGGATGGGCTTAAATTAATAGAAACATGGTGTGAGGAACACTCACTGTCGATCACTCCCAGGAAGATGGTCCTTTTCACCAGGAAAAGAAGTTTATCGGGCTTAAAACCTCCCGAAATTTTAGTAACCTCTTCAACCCATTACCTGCCACTGTTGCGTACACGCAACACCACAGTTTTTATTTTTTTTTGTAAAAATAAACAATCTTATCTATAATATATTTATGTTTTTGTGAATAGCAACGTTAAATAAAACTGTAAAAAAAATTAGACATTTTTTATAAATAAATAATTAAAATTGTGTTTACTTGAAAATGGGCAAATTTTCTCTTTTTTGAGCGAGATACTTTTCGAATTAATAATACGTTCTGAGTTATAACCAGCTGCTATTATTTTTGATAGACAGTTAAAAAAAGGTTGAAATAAAAGTTCTGTACAAAAAAATTGTTTACTTTATTTGTCATACTTTGCTTCTATTGCAGTAAAGTGCTGCGTTGCGCGAACGCAACGTTGGCTTAATAAGTAAACTCAGGTTTTAGACACGTTCAGAGACCTGTTGAATTGCTATTTATCGTAAGACGTTCGGTTATCGGTTAGTCATTGTTAGGCTTCTATATAAAGCGGGTCGTTTTGAGCGTTTATCTGTAAACAATCATATAAAAAATTATTGTGGATTATTCTGGTAAAAAATGTCGAAAATACTAACACAAAAGGAATTGGAACTGGCATTAGAAGAGGTACTTATGGATATTGAACAAGAACAAGGTAAGCAGGTTGTTTATCACTGGTAAAATACATATTAGGTACATACATAATACATATCTTGATAAATCTTAGTACGGTCTGAATTATTTTAGATCGAATTGACGTTGTTTATATTCCACCCGATGTTGACGAGTTGACCGACGAAGAGTTGTTTTCCGAGGAGATGACAGAAAATGAACTACAAAAGGTGGATATAGCTGGTTCTTTTGAAATTCATACAAGGGAGGAAGATTTAGAGGAAATTGAGGTAGAAACAGCGACTGGCCAGGAGAATAACCAAGCAAAACGTAAGAGAGGTGCAAACAAAAAACAAGAACAGAAAGTAAACTGGAGAAAAGGTGAGTTTATGCACAACAATTTTCCGATATCTAAACAACATGTCACAGTCAGACAGTTTATATGTGTAGAAGTTGTAATGTTCATTCACACCCCGATTGTTTTGAAGAATACCATTTAAGTTGAGTGTTTCGGCCAACGTTGCGCTTACGCAACAGTATTTTTTTTTATTTTTCTTTATTTTGTGAAAAAAATTGTATTATTTACTTTTATTTAATGTACTAATAAATTGTTTTGAACAAATATTTAATAATTTAACCTATTTTTTCAATGCTTGGCCAATAATGGGTTAACCAAGAATATAATTTAAATAAATTATATTATATATATATATATATATATATATAAAATCAAAAAGGGTGGTCGAGTCGATATTTGATTCATTCAGTTCGAATCATGTATCTATATATATATCCAATGAAGCCAATCTGTAAGTATTCTTCAAGAATTCAATGAAGAAAAAGAAAGATATCTTACAACGAAAAAGCGGTTGATACATAAAGTCACCGAAGTTTCAATAGTGTGGGGGAATCAAAAGAAGTGCAAACTCAAGCGTATTTTTGGCAATTCCTTCGAGAGATTGTCTTCTCGCTTCCTCGCCATAAAATTACAATTTAACCTGCTTGCTTACTTTACCACTCGGGAATATATTATTCCGTAGTCGCGCTAACTACCTCTGCCAGTTAAAGATTTGTAGAATATTCTTATAAAGAATCAGTAAATTTATTATATACAGGATGGCCGAAAAAAAGCGAAACTAGGCTATTTTCCGGAACTCCGTCAACATTTTAAACTAACAAAAGTGGTGAGGTTTATTACAAACCTAAAACTTGCAGAAAGACAAAGTGCATTGATAAAGTAGACTTCCATCAACTTTGATCACTTGGTAAACTATTTTATCAATTTTCAACAATAATTTCAAATTATTGTTTATTAAACTTTAGGTAATCAATACGACATTGAAGATGACATTCTTGACTTGGACGAAGCCTCTGAAGATTTTTGAACCGGCGAACCCCGTCATTAATAAAAAACAAAAACAGTCGCGTCAATTGCTTCGAAAGTCCTCAAGAACAGCTCCGATTTTGATGAATTTTTTTTTTAATTTTGTTTTTTTATATTATTTAAAATCAGAAACCTCTTAGAGTGGGGACGGAACTATTTATATTGTTTAAACAATATCAACAATATTTATATAAAAAATTCAATTTGGTCTCTATTTTTTCGCAAAAAAATTTCCATATATTAATCTTATTGTAACAAATAGTTGTTACAAAAAAGTTTTTAACAATAATTCAATATTAAAACAAAAAAAAACATTTATGTGTTACCTGCATACGCTACAAATACTTCATAGATTAAAATGGGGAAAAAATAAAAAATTTGCAGATATTTGTCAACAGTATATTAGATATCTACGTAATAATTATGGCACTGATGTTAAAGTTGTATTTGATGGATATAGTAATGATGGACTAAAGTGTCTGAGAGAAATCGTAGATATATCGGTAATACTTCCATTGATTATTTATTTGAAGAAGACATGCCTTTAAACACAAAGAAAAAGAAACTTTTAGGTAATAGCAAGAATAAAAATAGGTTTATTAATCTTCTCAGCAATAAACTAGGCGAAAATAATATTGAGTGGAGTCAAGCCGAAAGTGATGCTGATCGATTAATTGTGCAATCTGCTATAGATTGTTCATCTCTTCAAGTAGTTGTTGTAGCTGAAGATATTGATGTGTTAGTTTTATTGATGGCTTTAGCACCTGATGATAAAAAAATGTTTTTTTTAAACCACTAAAAAATAATATCTTGCAACGAGTTTACTCAACAAAAACAATATCAGAGAAATATCCAAATATTAAAAAAACCCATCTGTTTTTTATTCATGCCTTCACTGGATGTGATACCACATCCGCTTTCTATAACAAAGGAAAAAATGGTTTTATTAAAGTTTTTGATAATAATCAAAAATTACATGCAGCAGCTGAAAATTTTATGGTTGAAGAGCAAAATGAAGAAGTGCTTTTTAATGATGGTATTGACTGTATTCTAGCAATGTATGGTGCTAAAACTGCCAAATGCTTGAATGAACTGCGATATAAACGTTTCATAGCACAAGTACAACTTAATTCCTTACCTCCGACAGAAGATGCAGCAAAACAACATACTAAAAGAGTCTACTTACAAGTTCAGCAATGGAAAAATAATTCATCGATACCACCTGAAGAATGGGGTTGGCGAAAAGAGAATTATTTAAAACCAATTAAAATGACACAACCAGCAGCCCCTGACAACGTTTTAAAATTGATATTTTGCTCTCGCAAAACAGCATGCGGTTCAGCGTGTGGCTGCAGAAAAAGTGGTCTTCATTGCTCACCAGCCTGCATAGTTTGCAGTGGAAATGACTGCAGTAACCACCTACCACTTGAAGAAGATGAAGAAGTTTCCGAAACGCGAAATGAGAATGAAAATTAAATGTACTTTTTTTGTATATAAAATAATGAATTTTCTATGGTCAATAAAAAATTTATATTTTGGTCCACAAATTAATTTCATGTCATTACTACACAGAACAAACAAACAAACAGGATATTGTATAGTAGAAATTTTTTTTCAAGAAAACATATTTGTATTCTGTGTAAATATTAATTTATTAAATCGCAGAGCGCTTTCGGCTATTAAGCCATCTTCAGTGCTTACTCGTCAGGTAATTTGTACAAGAAACTTTGACAACACATTAACGTCATAATTAAAATAACATTGAAATTAAAATTAAAATGATCCCCTGTTTAGGGTTTGTTGAATCTAGATATTAAACATTATAAAATTTTGTTAAAATCATTTTATTTTCATTTTATTTTTTTTGTGCATAAATATCACAGATATTGTTTAAACAAGATAAATAGTTCCGTCCCCACTCCAAGAGGTTTCTGATTTTAAAGAATATAAAATAAACAAAATTTTGAAAAAAAAAACATCAAAATCGGAGCTGTTCTTGAGGACCTCCGAAGATTGCCTGTTTTATGTATTCATTGACTCCACTAATATTTGATATTTCCACTCCAGAACCTCCGAGCGAAGTTCGAGTCACTGCAAAAAGTATTGGCACAGCATAGAAAACAATTTTTTTAAATGCTGTGGTTTGTCATCTGCAAGTAGATCCAGAAAATGAATTCACGTTAAACTGCCCCCCTGAAAAAGAAATAGCCTACTAGTACGGCGAGCAAACGTTTATTTTTGTATCCGTGAATATTCTTAATTTCTCAAAGAATTAAATATTTCTAATTAACGAAATCTATACAAACCAACAGTAATATAGTAGCAATTAACAGTACCTACTAAATTTATTTCTAAAAGTTGTCGTGTAAGTGCAATAAGTGCAATAGAAACTAATTCACCGTGAGTACAAAATTTCAATTTTAAGAATTTAGAACCGATCATCCAACAAAAAGTAGACGTTATCAGTTTGTGCTAATTGTTCAGAATCAGTAGGTTCTGCCGATAGCAAGCTTTAGTGTGATGGTTGTATATAACAGATTCACATCACTTGCACCGATGTGTCTACCGATGATCAAGTCACGAGGCACAAAGTACGAGGACATATGATCAGCTTTAATGCATTCTTCATTATTGTATTGTTGGTTTCACTTATTTCATGATTATAATTCAATATTTTGTAAGATTTAAGTTTCTCAATTAAAAAAATTAAATCCAAGAAATTACTACTCTGTAGTTAGGTTTCTCCTGGCCCAAAGTGTTTCATCTGTAACTGACTTTTAAGTGGGGTAATGTAAGGACTATTGCGCTAAAACGCCTGGAAATTAAACTGAAATCTGGAGTTGCGGTTCATGTGGTTGTGTAACGACCATCAAGACATTTGGAGGAGGACAATGGCGCGATTCCCCTCCTTGGACCCTTCGTAGAGAAGTAGCATGACAAGTCAGCAAACTTAAACGTAACTTGACTTTAACGGCAAAGTGGTAACTTAGGAAACGTAAAAGTACAAATACAACGGTAGGTCTCTTGAGACAGCAGGATCGTAGGATATTTACACACATTGTTAGAATGGAGGGCGGAAGAGAGGGCATCTCCCCTCCCAGGTACGGTTTTGATATTATTGCTGTTGCTTAATTTGTTTTTTCGTAATATGAATCAATTGATTTCGGTGTTATTATTGTAAAGTATTGTTTTAGCTTACTATGATTTCGGGAAGTTTATTGAATACTGCATGGCTCTTGTGTACCAATGATAAAAATATTAATAAAAATAAGCCAGTCTTCTCAATACAATTAAAGTCTTTTTATATATTCACAAAGACAAATTTAATAAAATCATTTCTGTTATTAGATAACCAAACAAAAATAACTGATTACAACCATAATAGTCTGTCATCTTTGGACTACCATCAATAAGTAGAAAGTAATTACGTTTTGTTGGTTGTGTCTACTCTCAGTGAAAAAAATGTCAAAATCATTCAAGATACCCATCGAAGAGTACTTCCTAGTATAAAATGATTAAGCACATTGCTATAAATTCTTATGTTGAGACTAGACTTTAAAAAGATACCTTAAACAGGATCTGTTAAGTAGCCAATAAAAAGAAGACTAATACGTTCGCAGTCAAATGAGTTATGCTGCCAAATGAAACTTAATTATTCTCTATAACAGAATATCAATAAATTATTGAATACCTCAACTATAAATAGTTTCTTACTCAATCAAAGTTTCCTGTAACCATTGTAAGTAGGTTTCAATAAAGTATAACTTTTTTTTCATTATTATTACTGTTCCATGTTCCAGTTTCAAGCTGGAATGGATCTGAGCTTCTTCATATCGATGAGTATATTATTTGTAAGAAACTGTAGATTTAATTTCTATTTCTTCTAAAGCGTAGTAGTAATTAATAAGGGATCAGGAAACGTAGAAACGTAGAATAAATAAGAACGCAACGGCTCGAAACGAACATGAGAACCGTCTCTGTCGAACAACATATTATATTCTCTTACTCAAGTTGAGTTTTCCAGAAGTTTTGGAGTCGTGTAAGTAAACGGCTTTCAATATACATGTCGTTAATTCAGACCGTGGCTATAACCCTCCCGTTTTCTTAGAGAGATTATGCTCCAAGTTGCTACTTGATTATTCCCTTAGGCTTTGGATAATTGTGTAGTAATAGCAAGAAGTACGGAGCAACCCTTCAACTGCCTTATTAAATAAGTTGTTTCAGGTAAGCGTCCAGATCTAAACTGATCGGGTGTAATTTTTGGCATCAAAAGTTATAGCGACATTTATTTTTAATACGCACCAATTTTTAGGCTACGTTCAGTTAAAAGGGGTGCCAATTTCGAGACGAACGGCATTTAATTTTGCCAAAACTAGTGACAGTATGAAAATTTGGCGAAACACGTTAACTTATACACGGGGGGGGGGGCAACTGTTGAGGCACTTGTTGTCGTATTACTTTCAAACCCCCGATTCCCAAAATTTTAAATGGCAACCACTATTCTTTTGCCATTTTTGAGTTCCTTATGTAAGATAAATTTCATTGTTGGAACTTTAGTTCTTTACGTCAGGTTATGTTTGAGCGACCGGGGGTCGCGACGCAAAAGATCTGACCGTTACGTTACGTTATGTTACGTTGCTTCGTTATGTGCCTTGCTTGCGTGCGTGTGCTCTCTCCTGAGTCTCTCTCTCGTTTACGAAGCAGCGATTCATATGCCTCGGCCGGGAATCGAATCCGGGCCGCCCGCGTGGAAGGCGAGCATTCTACCACTGAACCACCGATGCTATATTAAAATTCTATGCAAAGACGGTATTCGCAGTGCTGATGATCTACTTGAATTTGTTCGGATACATTTTGACTATTATTTCCATAATTTTTTTTTGCGCGATTGATCTTTTTTGTTTATTTACAGCATCGGTTGTCAGAACAGTAGGTTGTGTTTACTGGTTTCTAAGTTTAACACGTCGGTTAGTGATTTACTTACCGTTCAGACGTCGAAAAGTAATAAATAGCATAAAAACAATTTCACCAAAATGCAAAATATATTTTAAACTGAAGTATAAATGTCACTTTTGACATTTCGTTCATTTCGAAAAAATTTAAATTATTTTTTGCGCGATCCATATTTTTTGTTTATTTACAGCATCGGTTGTCGGTTGATATTTTTTTATTGAACAGAATCGAAGAGAGCAACATAAAAAGTATTAAATAGCATGGAAACAATTTCACCAAAATTCAAATTATATTTCAAACTGATCAAGAATATAAATGTCACTTTTGACATTTCGTTTTTTAAAAAATGGTATAAGCATCTCGAACGTTAAGGGTAATTACAACGTTTGCATGTAGATTCCTCTCGTAAAATTGGACAAAATGATATGAGGATTAAGGTTTCTAGCAAATTTACTTTTCGAAATACAGGGTGTTGAAATTTTGAAAACTTGAATGTTTTAATTCGATAACTTAAAAATTAAAATTGATGGATAAATTGATTTGACATTTGGCAGGTTGTTTTGAAATGTAAAAGGGCACATTTTGATAGAAATAGTAGTTTGTGCAACTAGTGTGGATATGATGGCCATATCGCACGAGGACGAAGTTTCAAGTGCGATATGGACAATCCACACGAGTCGAACAGCATATTTTTTTACGACCCACTTAAGAAAAAATCTGGAAAAAAAAATTTCTATAAACTGTAATATAACTTCAAATTGAAAATTTAAAAATTAAATTTTATGTGTCCACTAATTTTTTGTGGTAAACGTACAGTTCTTGAATGTCCAATTTGTATAATGCTACGGTTTCCCTTTTTAAATATACGATGCTGTTATAAGTAGATGTTGCCAGTCGGATTCCCTCATGAAGGGTACTATAATAATGAATATTCTGCTAAATATTTCAAACGTCTACCTGTTGTCGTTATTAATATCAAGCAGAATAATTATTTAAAAATGAAATTAACAATAAAAAAAACTTCTTCACGGTGAATCGAACCCGGGGTAAACCGCGTGAGAATCTGGTTTGCTTACTACTCGACCACCAAGAGATATGCAAATTGTTTATCTATAACGTCTGATGTATTGCATAATTTTTTGCTTAAAAGGAACTAAAGTTCCTACCGTGTGTCCCGCGACACGTTCTACCTTTTTTTTAAACTGATGTAGTTGACCTCACGCATGTATGGAATGTATTCAAATTTCATGAATACTAGTTAATACAAAATGAAGTTTCGAATTATTATTGATTTAAATCTTAGTCCAGCTCTGCTAACACCCATGAAATTTATTTCCTATTTGAATAAAACGACTGATAATAGTTTTTACCGGCTTTTGAATTAATTTCTTTTGTCAGTTGTATGGTTTAGGTCTACTTATACAGTTCTTTAATTTCTAACTCGTTGTGAAGATGTGAGGTATGTAGTAAGCAGCAAATTCAATCCAGACCACACTCAAAGTGTTCGACGTGTAATATATTCTTGTGTTGCAATGAAAAAAAAATTGTTTGGTCCAGTTTCACAAAATAAATATATAAATGAGTTTGCTTTTTCCTCATTTGGATATGTTTTACCTAACTGGTACTTTTGAGTCTTACACTCTATCAATGACTAACGGTACTCCAAAGTACCTCCTAAAAAATAAGAAAAAATTGACAAAAAAATTTGAAAAAAAATTAGTATCCTACTAATATCATTAGTGGACAACAAAAAGGGTTAAAATGGTTTACACTATTGCTGAACGCGTAGAAATAATTTATATTCATGGAACCGAACTTCACAAGAATTTAACGAAAGACATCGGGAAAAAAATGCTAGACACAAATACATCGTAGAGATAGTAGCTAAATTTGAAGAAACTGGATATATTGGCAATTAGAAAAGGGATGTGAAACGATTGCTTGATAAGGCCGCTCAGATTGAGGTTGTTTTTTGTTGAAATTATGAGCGTACTTATGTTTAAACAGTCCAGTCGGCACCACCTATACACAGAGATGAATTTCTTGTGTATATTTGCAAGTAGAGGTCCAATCTAAAATTTAAATTGTTTTATCTACAACTGTCATACAGGGTGGGGCACTATGAACGAACTATTCTTCGGCGTCTTAACGGCAAATAAAATTGGAAAAAATGAAACGTGGAATTAAGTAGATTACTTAGGACTATGGTTTAAAAATATTTTGGAATATACAGGAAGCTCCAAAAAAGCGTGCCGTATCAAAGTTAGGTTCCTTTAAATGGAACACCCTGTATTTTATCACATTTTTGAATTGTACTATTAAAAATAATGTAAGTTCGTTAACATTTCCCTATACCTATCTAGTTCAGTTTCCAGGATAAATCGATTTTACATAATTTGTAGACCCTCCGAAAAAATACAATAACTTCAAAATAAAAACGAATAACCACATTTCCTTTACACCATCTCACTAGAAGCTTTTAATATTCTGTTTCCAATATTTACTGGTATGCTATCATATACAGGGTGTT
>CAJUYH010000109.1:1714-23330 GCA_910591685.1 Galerucella tenella | reverse complement strand
CACCCTGTATATTCCAAAATATTTTTAAATTATAGTCCTAAGTAATCTACTTAATTCTACGTCTTAAATTTTCTAGTTTTATTTGCCGTTGTCGGTCCGGTCTTGTATCTTGTGTTTACAGCAGATTTACCTACACAAAACAATATTGTTACCGCAACGTATGCTGATGATACGGCACTGTTATCCTCTCACCAAGATCCAAACATGGCATCTACATTACTTCAAACCAATCTTAACAAAATCCATAGATGGTTAAAAATCTGGCGTATTCGTGTCAACGAAACTAAATCCGTCCATGTGACGTTTACCAACCGTCGTGAAACCTGTCCACCGGTAGTTTTAAATGGTCATCAGCTAATACAAAAAGAGGAAGCCAAATACTTAGGTATGCACCTGGACCGAAAACTCCTGTGGAGAACACACATCTTCATGAAGAGAAAACAACTAGGCATCAGACTTAACCAACTATATTGGATGATTGGACGAAAATCAAAGCTATCGTTAGAAAATAAAATCCTCATATACAAGACAATTATGAAGCCCATATGGAGCTACGGTATACAGCTGTGGGGGACCGCATCACTATCAAATATTGAAATACTGGAACGATATCAGTCCAAAGTCCTTAGAATCATTACCGATGCCCCATGGTACGTCTCAAACAAAATTATATCTAGAGATCTCCATATAAACTCCGTAAAAGAAGAAATCTCCAAGTTTTCCAAAAGTTACGCCGCCAAGATTCAACATCACCCAAACAGTCTAGCTAAACATCTAATGGAAATTACACCCATCAGAAGAAGACTGAAGAAAATTTCTCCATACGATCTACCAAAACGATTTTAGCAAAAAGAAGTCTCTATCCCAGCAGCCATGTCAAAGTTTATACATATATAGACTATTTATAATAGGAAATTGCTACTGAGCAATTTTCCTCCATGTCAATTTAGCATTAAGACACACAATTTACTTATTGTGTGATAGGAATTATAAACGTACTCATGTGATTACACGACTCGGACTACGGCCTCGTCGTGCAAACTTCTTATGCGTGCGTTAATAATGTCCATATCCCACTAATAACGTAAAAAACTATTTTCGTCGACCTTTACAAAAAATGACATCTTACGTCTAATTTCCGGGAAAAAATCGTTGGCTGTGATAACTGTCATTTGCTATTTTTTGGTTTATTCCTTAGGCGAAGACAGTTGTCTGTCACACATGCAGAAAACGCTTTAGCAGCCCAAGACTATCAGATGCCAGAGTGAGCGTAGCGTAGCGATTTTCTGCCCTTGTGACACAATAAAGGTACTATTTCGTATACAGAAATAAGTTAATACAAATTAAAACAATCTAGTATAGTTGTGTATATGTATTACAATTTTAAACTAGTGAGAATACCCATTCACTTAATGTACTCCTTATTGCTAAATGTTGTGTCATTAAATTTGAAGATGTTTTCGAGAGTATTGTGGAATAAGTTGCTTCTGGAATTATCTCATCAAATGTGGGTGCTGATTGCTAGTTTTTTTTTATTGAAAGAAATCTGATGAAACTTCCAACATCACCAAACTTTGGGCTTTTCTATTAGTGCACAACAACTCGCAAATCCCATCTTCTATTCATAGTCACAAACAATTCCAGGTAATGGCTGACAAATTGACAAACGATGGAAACTAAATATTAGCGTTTCATCTGTGCTATTAACCACCAACGTAAAATGTATGTATGTATGTGTGATTTTTGGGGTGACATTCACTGAGACCTAAAAGATCTATTGTGCCCCCTTACTTCTACTCAGTTTCTGAGGAGAGTCTCAGAAACTAGTAGTTCCTTTAGTCCTATTTCCCGGAGGAATTTTAGGATGTCTGCAGGCTTCAACTTAGGCAAATGTTCCTCTTCTATCCAGTAATCTCCCAGGTGCTGTGCTCTAGGATTCTGGAGTGCTGTGCAGTTGGAAAGTATGTGGATGGAGGTTTCTTCTTCCATTCCACAATATCTGCATTCTTCTTCCTCCACTATTTTGAGCTTTTTCAGGTGCCCATTCAGGCGACAATGTCCCGTTAGGATCCCTGTCAAAACTCTTAGCGCAGTTTTACTTTGACTTATGCATTCTTTTGATCTCAACAGGTTGTAGTCACCCAGAAGAGTCTTTGATTGTATAAGCCCTACTAGATCTTTCCAATGGTCAGATCTTCTCTTTTTCTCGGCTTTACTTATTTCTTCCAATATTACATTTGGGCTGATTCCGCAAAAGGGTTCGGGCCCCCAGAAAGGTATTTCAGTCCCCCTCTTTGCTAGTTCATCTGCACCAACGTAAAATATTAGTTATTCAAGAAAACAGCGCCATATTTGGTGGAAATATTGGTTATATCTTTAATCATAACTCACAACAATCAAACGACAACTACAGATGTCGCTGGATAATCAGTATGGTTTTTTTCACAAGTGAGTTTCCAGCATGTCGAAGAAGATTCCTACATTTGATTCGCGTGGCTCGTGCTCTGAGTTATACTTACCCATGAATAAAGTTGTAATCTACTGTTTCACTTCACACTTCAGTTTTAAACGACCTATGATAATTCGTTGAAACAGGGGTGTTTGGTCGATTATGGGGAACTACTTTTAGTTTTTTAGTGAAAAAACAAAATGTTTTTTTTTTGTCCTTATGTGTGACAAAGGTCCTAACAAGTTTCTAAGAGATTGCCATTTCCCGAAACAGGATATCAAAATAACCTTGCAGTCTGACTCAATTTGTTTATAATAGAATAAGGTGGCACTCAAGGGAGGACAATAAAAACAAACCGATAAAAGCAAATCCTTTATTATCAGCCGGCTACGCCGTCAGCTTACTTCGACTGTTTATCCTCTTTTGAAAGTTCCCCCAGCCTGTTCTCCAGCTTTCGCCGATATACTTTCAGCGCTGGACTTGGGAATATTTATAAATTAATTTATGTTTACTAATCTTGAGACACTTTTATGTTAAAAATGTATTATGGATTATTACAAAATAAATGTACAAAAAATTTGTTTTATCTTAAAGCTTGAATGGTGTTATCCAAGTACATAGATAGTAGCTTGCATCATTCTCAAAATGCTTCACAGAAATACGAACGTGAATTTAAAAGACTGCAGCAAATGAAATTTTATACCAACAAATTTCATATATTTTTGCTCTTAAAATTTAATTAGTACTTGTCTTTACTCGATTTGAAATTGGTTGATAGTAATAAATCATTTTTAGCAGCCGATTCCATAGGCGCACCTACCTGACGTGCCGGTTTGAACCCTATTTACTTATCCGAATAATTTAGTAATCATTATTGTCATAACAGGTAAAAATAATTATGCCGAGAATTCCGGGAACAATTAATACACAATGTTACTTCAGGTTGTTACGAAAAAGGTAGGTAGGTAGGTAGGTACCTCTACTTATTGGTATAAAACTGTGAGTCATTTTAAGAGCGAACAAACCTAATGCGAGTATTCTAGGACACACATTTGGGTAATTTTTGAAAATGGAGAGTCTTTCAGGATTTATTCCAGTTAAGCGAGCTGCGAAATCAGCGCTAAGCATTAGTGAAAAGATTATTGTGCTTAATGTATTTAATGCACTTAGATATCAAAAAAGTGCAATAAGTATCGATTCTACAGTGGAACTTTGTTCAAAGATGACAGGTATTGGAAAAGCAACCATCTACATGTTGTTGTACAGGCTAATGCAGGAAGAAAAGACAGGAACCGTGACGCCACCAAAACCATCTCCAGGAAGGCGAACAATACCGATCGATGAGGACGAAAAGGCCATCATAAGACGAAAGGTGCATTCATTCTATTTCAATAAGGAGATCCCTACTTTGGATAGAGTTTTAGGGGCAGTAAAAGAAGACTTTCCTGCAATCAAGAGAGATAAACTATGGAAAGTTCTAAGAGAAATGAATTTTAGATGGGAAAAACATAGTCGGAAGTCTCATTTGCTCGAAAAAGATGAAATAGTGTGTTGGAGACGTAACTATTTGAGAAAAATGAGACAATTTCGCAATGAAAACAAAACAATTTTCTATTTGGACGAAACATGGCTGAACGAAGGCTACACAGTTGGAAAAATATGGACAGACAAAAATGTGACTTCTCACCGGCAAGCATTTTTAGACGGTCTATCAACAGGAATAAATCCGCCCTCTGGAAAAGGAAAACGATTAATTATAACTCACATCGGTAGCTCCAATGGCTTTTTAGAAGGTGGACTATTATCATTCCAATCAGTTCGTACAGGCGATTACCACGAGGATATGAATGCTGATGTTTTTGAGGAGTATTTCGAACAAATGATAGAGCTGATTCCACCTGGCTCCGTCATTGTGTTAGATAACGCTCCGTATCACTCCAGAAGATTGGAGAAGATGCCTACAACTGCTTGGCGAAAAGCAAAAGTTATCGAGTGGCTTGTGGAGAAACAAATACAATTTGAGGACAATATGGTTAAAAAGGAGTTGCTATCAATTGTAAACACCCATAAACATCGGTTTCAAAAATATGTTGTTGACGAAATGGCCAAAAAACAAAATATAATAGTGCTTCGGCTCCCCCCCTACCATTGCGAATTAAATCCGATCGAACTGGTATGGGCTCATGTGAAAGGTTATGTGGCTAGAAAAAATACCACTTATAAAATGAGTGATGTTCAAAAACTCTTTGAAGAAGCGCTTCAGGAAGTCAACGCGGGGAAGTGGCAAAGATGTATAGAGCATGTAATAAAGGAGGAGGAAAAAATGTGGCAATTGGATAGTTTACTGGAGAAAACGGTCGAACCACTTATTATCAATTTAGGGGAAGAAGAACTAATGTCATTTTTGTACTCAAAGAGGCCTCCAAACAAAATCTATATACCGAAACCGCCAATGAATAACACAAAGTACTTCAAAAGCTTTAGTCAACTGAACACTACCTTAGGAAAGGTTGAAACTATGGTGCTGAATTGGGTGCTATGAAAAAGAACTAAAGTAATAATACAATAATCTGTTCTGGCTGCAGTGTTATCGGGGACTTTGTCAGACGGGCTCGAGGAAAAAAAAGTGCTAGTGCGACACTGCATACTTTTAAATAATACGTTTCGTGGTACCATTTCAATTGGCCAGTTCTTTATTTCGTTCTCATTGTTTTCGTTATTTATTAAATAAAGATACGTTATTTCACTGCTTAATAGAAAAAGATGTTTTTCTCTTTTTTAGGGCAAAGCCTGCCAAAGACATTTATCGTTCGATTTGTTTTTGTTTTGTAAATGGCTTTGTTCTGTTTTGTTTAGAGAAAAAACTTGTATTCATTTTTAATAGGGGCTTTTCAAACTATCGATTGGGGATTTCGTGGTTTGTGGATATTGTAAAAGCAACAAACACATAAAGGGGTTGTTTATACGGATGGTGATTCTCGTTATTGGAGGATATTTTTCAGAACAAAAGTCAGGAGGATAACTTGTGAATTTAATCACTTACCACAGACGAAATAAACGCTGATTTGTAGAATGAACAATTTTTTTTCTTTTATTAGCTTAATCAAGTATTTACAGAATATTATTTTGGTTTGGTCAAAGCTAAGCTCAAGAATAAGATCTGCATTTTGATCATTTATCTAGGACTTTATCAAATCAATGATTGCTCATTAATGGGGTGTTAAACCGATATCCAGCTTTTGGTATTTTATTTAAGTAGGTATATTGGTAAGTACTACTTTGCAAAAATTAATTGAATTAAAACTTTCCAAACCGGATATTTTTGGAGAAAATTGGGAATTAAGAATTCCTAAATGTTTGCAGCTTTCACTACAGATATGTCACATCACCAAAGATAAAGTAAGCCACTTTCTGATTCAGATGTTTTATAAATCAATATCCAGTTAGAATAAGGCCATTCGAATTTTAAGTTTGAAGAGCTGACAAAGTCTATATTATACAGGGTGGACTGTAAGAAATGGTCCAAAGTGAAATGGAAGATTCTTCGCCAGTCTGACGCAACTTCTTCTAATAAAATATCGATAATAAGAAAGATACAGGGTTTCAAAGTTAAAATGTCAAAAATGTTTTTTCTCAGTACATTCGAAGATTTTGGATATACAAACGTAAAAATTTGAAGATAGGGGTTTAGGGAAATCATAAAATGTTATCCATTTTGATGTGAAATATGAAAAATTCTAAACTTAAAAATAGAAATAAATTAATAGGTATCCATAGCAACGTGAAAATAGCCCATGGTCTGTTATCAGTGTAATGTTGACATGATTGGGTGAAATTGTTCATATGATAAAAAATAAGGAAATTTGATTGGTTCTGGGAACTTTCCAAAAATTTTCAGCTATAATATAGCAAGAACATTGATAATCTGCAATAATATTGTCATAGAATTCGAAAGCGTATTGCTCAGTAACAACAACAACCCGACTCCGAAGGCAGAGGACCACTATATAATGAACTTTTATGTCAATTTTTTAATATATTTTCACTATTATACCGACATCCTTGTTTAAATAATGTGAGTGAATTTATACATTAATTTATTTTATAATTTGACCATATATCTTAATAATTTTTAGTCCTTGAGAATGAATATGTTATATTCGAAAATACAGTATTTTCTTTTAGGGGGTTTATGGTGAATGTTATTATCTCCTTCACTGTGTCGTCAAATTAGGTCACAAATGAATTTTGCATTTCGTTGCGTAAGGATTGATTTTATTGGTAACATCAACATGCGGCCAGAATGCACAATTTCATATTTCCAACTCAAATTCACAAGTGAAATCAAAAGGTACGCGAAGAGCCCAAAAGTTAACAAACAGTCCCCGAGCTGATGAACGCATTCATGCGATCTGACAAGCTAGCCTTTTCCCTTCTTTCCTCTGCTGCCCCTTCGGAGGCTGACCGGATGTCCACAATTTGTCATAACTTACACATTGCCCATATATTGTCGTTGCCCGAATTTTGAAGACGGATATTTCACGTTTCAATGATTGAAACCACGCAACCTTTCCAGATTCAGCTTAACACTTTTCGACACGCCTGATAAATTGAAACTGCTCAAAATTTTTATTAGAACCAGTGACGTCCAGTATTAAAATTTAATCAAGTGAATTTTTCTAATAGTATTTTCATCTAACGGAGAGAAAAAGTTTCCTATCATGTGATTAAATAGGTAAATATTGAATTCCATAATCAGAAACACATGCCCACTTTTTTACGTGACAGATACATGACTCTAATATTGTTGTATCAATTTTTTTGTTTGTTGATAAGTGCAATAAAATATTGAGTACCAATTTACACAAAATCAATTTAATCACTTTTTTGTTTGATCGTTTCAAGTATCAACAAGGTCATTTTCAATTTAAAATCTGGTGTTACATTGTTTTCTTTACTACATCCTATCTCTATTTGATAAATACAACAAAATAATAATAATAGATGCTTGGCCTTCGTTTTTATCTTAAATAAATATATTTAGTGAGGAAAAAACTGTGAAGAAAACAAAATCTCTTCGAGATATGTGTCTCGATATGAACTAAATTTATTTACAGAATTAAATGATATGTACACAGTTTTTACACACGCATTGTTATGTAAGTTATATTTGAGTTTTATTATTACATTAAATTAAATCAACATACGTCTTACAAACTTTATAAATAATCACCGTCATAGTTGTGAGGATATATGACCTGACTGGGACTATAACTCATATAAAAAGAAAAATTTTTAAATAAAAACTATTTCGATGATTTTCCTTTAACTTTGAAGGCCTTATCCACTTTGATTCGAAAAAAACTACAATAGATTTGGGTTTAGTTAGAATTAAAATAAATTGTGCAGTCTCGATAGAATTTAAAGAGTATAGGTAGATTGGAAGTGGTTCCATAATAGAATCCTGTGGTATTCTTGGTTTAGAAGGGATAAAGAAAGAAACAGTATGATCAATTTCAACTAATAATAAAGCCAGACCAAGACAGCCTAATTAGTAATCATACCAAAAAAGTCATAATTAGCCCATAAATCAGGTGCTTCGCCCATGTTACCCAACCCTCTATCATGGTCTTGATAACGGCCTCTTTCTTGTTCATTCGGTATTTTTTTAGTGCAGCTAGTGCGTGCACGATCTATGTTTTTGGTTTAACAGATTTGCAAGACAGTCTAATTCATAATTATATCAAAAATGTCTCATAATTAATCCATAAATCGGGTGTTTTCCCATTTTACCCAACCCTGTATCTTGTTCTTGCATTCTAGGTCTTGATTTCTGCCTTGTTTTTGTTCATTCATATTTATCTTAGTGTTGCTAGTGCACGTGAGATCTTTGTTTTTGGTTTAGCACTACCAAGATAGTTTAATCAATAATCACATGAAAAAAATCATAATAACCCATAAATCATGCGTTCAGTCCATAAAACCTAGCCCTGTATTTTGGTATTGCATTCTTGGTCATGATTTCGGCCTTGTTCTTGTTCATTCGGTCGTTATCTTAGTGTTGCTAGTGCGTGTACGATCTTTGTTCTTGGCTTAGCAAATTCACAAGACCACTATCAATTATCTTCTGAATAATATTTCGCAAGTGACATTTTATTCCTTGAGTATAGCTTGGTATAATAATTAAACTGCACCATGTCTTATCAGTTGAAGCTTAGGACAACGACTTACGACGCGGTGTAGTCATATATTATATTTCCAAGGTCCCACTTAAATGTTTAAGCAGCACCGGTGCAGTTGAGCCTAATATACTTAAAGTATTTGAGCTCTGATGAAAAATATAATATCTGTGAATTTAGAGCTATATAGACGTAACCTTGACATATTTCAGTCCCTAAAACTTCCTTCAAACCATAGCAAATATTTTATGCCATCCTGTATCTCTAAAAATATAAGAATAGTTCAAGGATAACGTACGTCTAAAATTATCACGGAAAACCATTGTATTAGAGATAAAAATACATTTTTAAAATAGATATATATATATATATAGGTATATATTAAAAAATATTTTCATTCCACCCAGTACGAATAAGCATCCTTGATTCTCTAGTGAGTATCGAGGGTCTCGTAACACCGACTTCTCGCAGATACACCCTTATAATAAGTTTGCACCTTTGTCGCAAGTGGCAAGCAAGCGGCAAACGGCAAATAATGGCAGGGGTAGTTTAAAATCGGGAGCCGTTAATATGAATACTGATTTCTTTTCACCCAAAGGAGCGACGCTCCTCTATCAATACCGGTGTTATCACTTTTTTTGTATTTGTATCATCCTATTTTAAATTCTGGAGAGAGAAATTAAATTTATGTCTGGTACGCTGCTGGCTTTTTAAATTGTTCCCATTCATCAGTCAATAAGATGTTTTTATAGTGTTTATTACAGTGTAATCAATGTTTTTAGAGGAAAAAAAAATTTATTTGGATATTGTATGGAATATTAAATATTTAGCAAATGCCACAATTGAAAATGCAGCATTATTGATACTTTACTTCTTCAACGGTGTTTAGAATTCTATAAATTGTATCTTTTTTTCATTACAAGTATTATTGCGACTTCGATTAGGAAGGCCAACATTAATATGTCCACACTTTGTCTGCTCCAGAGATAATAAGTTGGTATCCCAATTTTTATTTTGACCGAAAGCATGAAATTCTACCATGAAAATTTTTACATTTTCGGACCAAAATTCCTGAACAGCAGTGCATCAATGGAATTCATTCCATGTTTAGTGATGGGGTACCATTTTGAAAATATATAAGTGACCGTGGTACGCGACAAGGTCATCCTGAATCTAATAAAGTTAAAACAGCCTCCCATTTTACCATCCAAAACGTAGAAAGTAGAATTAATTCTTAGTAGGATGTTTTGAAAAACTGAAAAACAGAATATTGGAGAATACCCTGTATTTGTAATGGAATTTTTTATTTTACGTTGTTTAAGGAGGAGGTGACGATATGCACTATGTTCTTGATGAACAGTCCTAAACAAACCTTTTTGGGAATTCAGAAAAACTTGTTGGATAAATAAACAACACCTGCTTTTTTGGATGATATATAACAGAGACGTATTTAAAAAAATGTACGCCAATCCCATGTTTGCAAAATATTTCTTTTCCAAGCTATAATTGCAGAGAGGAGAATACTGTGAAAATTTTACTGGAGATATTTTTAGTAGTTGTAAAGGTTGTATTATTTCCTCTCCAAAGTGCTTCCGTCTGATCCCTTCTAAGTACTTGGAGAAGCAGAGTAAGTGAGTAGGTGTTTCATCATATAGTTCATTTTTCCTGCACATAGTTTCATTAACTTTGCCCAATTTGTGCAGATGTGTCCTCTGGGTGCAGTTTCCAGTCACCAGGTCGGTAACTGTCTCTTATCCAGTTTCAATAGCCTGGTTGAGAGTTCCATGTCTATCTTGTTTAGTCGATCTCCATTTGAGTTGGTGCTCCCTATGTAGTTCCCGGTTTCCCCTCTCATGCAATATTTTGTGATTCCACAAAACGGTTCCGGACCTATGAAGTCTCGTTTAAAACCTTCTTTAGCTAACTGGTCCGCGATCTCATTACCTGCAATCCCCTCATGTGCTTGCATCCATATTAGAGACACTTCGTTGTCTCTTGCTAGCGTGTTTAGGGATTTTCTACAGTTTTTCATGAGTCTACATCTAGTGGTTGGATTACTACTAACTTTAAGTAGAGCCTGGTTGTCAGTTGTCCGGTATATTCTCTTCTGATGTTTTCATCAATACAGGCTATAGCATCAATCGTCTTTGCTTGCAGCATAGACGTATATCGATCATGGATGAATAAAATTCTCTTTCTAGGTCCTTTTATACCAGCCCCATCGCCAGGGTTTGTTTTGGAAACATCGGTGAACTCGATGATTTTTCCAGATTTACTTGGGTGCATTACCTGTTCCGTACATGGGATTGTGATTTTCACTCGCTCTGTGAATATCTTCCCTGGTCTCATGCTATCATACTACTACTACTACTACTAAATGTGCAGGCGAGCCTTGTCCTGGACAATTCAAGCCAAGGTTCCGACACTGAGGCCACTGGCGGGCCCATTGTGCCAATCCTGCTACCTAGTCATCCATGAAGCCGAGCCCTTCAATAAAGGCCGCAACCTTTTTCAGTGGATGCCTGCTTGTGTCTCCAGGAGCCATGACAGTGACTCCGAAGATTCGCCTGCGTAATACAGCCCAGTGTGGACACTCTAAGAGAACATGAACTGACGTTTCATCAGTCATGCCGCAACCCCTACATAGGGAACTTCCCTCTACTCCTAGATTGTAGAGGTGCTTCCTCATACAGCAGTGCCCTGTTAGGAGTCCTGCTATCTTCCTTAGCCTACTCCATGGTAGTTCAGTGGCTGCCCTGGCGTGTCCATCAGTCCATCCCTTCAGGAGAAGTTTGGATTGTCTAGGACCCTGCAGAGCATTCCAATGAGCGAGGTGCTGATTCCTCAGCCACTCCTTCGTCTCCTTGCGTATTCTTTGTTTTGTTAGGCCCAGGGTCGGGCCCGGGCCGCAGAAAGGAGCTGCCGCCCCTTCCGCAGCCAGTGCATCCGCCATCTCGTTGCCTTCAAAACCAGAGTGGGCTGGAATCCATTCTAGCCGCACCACGTTCCGCCTTGCAAGATTAGCAAGTAGTTCTCGACATTCGTTAGCAAGTCCTGAGTTGCTGGTATACCCACTCAGGGCTTTAATTGCTGCCTGACTGTCGGAGTAAATGGTTATGCGTCGATTCACATAACCCCTGTCTAGGTTTATCTGCGCACATTCCAAGATAGCATATATCTCGGCCTGATATGCAGATACACCCTCACCCAATGGTACACAAACTTGTGTTCTTGGGTTCCTGGAGTAAATTCCAGCCTCTGCTCTATCTCCGGAGCATGAGCCATCTGTGTACCAGACGGTCTCATTAGGCTGTGTATTCCTCTCTTTTTCCCAGGACTCTCTATCCCGTATCATGGCCCTATATGGGGTAGCGAAGTAGTACTTACGCAGGCATTCATCAGCCGCTCGAGCCAGAACTGGAATACCTTCTAGTTCATCATAAGTATCATAAGTATCAGTGTGTCCTTCTCGAACATTGTTCGGTGACCAAAGTCTCCCGATTTCAGCATAAGAATTGCCATCATTGCCTCCGCCTTCACAAATAGTTCCATAGGAGGAAGTCCAATAAGAGCTTCCATTGATGCCGTCCGAGTGCTGTTCATTGCCCCTATAATACCAAGAAGGGCTTGTCTTTCTATTGCTGTTAGTATATTCACTGCAGAGAACACTTCAGTCTCCTTCTACCAAACTATTGTTCCATAGGTGATCGTTGGCATTACCACATTTGTCTAAAGCCAGTGAACCACCTCAGGTCGTATTTCCTAGCTTTGCCTACAACTCTTCTGCATTGCCAAAAAAAACCTATAATCGTCCTGGTAGTATGTGTAATTTTTTCCTGCCGTGTCTTACCTTCCAGAATATCCAACAAAACACAACATGTTGAAAAATGACATTTTCCATACAATATCTGCAAACTGAGTTTACTTCTAAGCAACAATTGTTCAAATAAATATTGTTTCTAAAAAGTCGCGAGGCAGTTGGTTTGGGGAGCAATAAATAACGAAATCAATTCCACTTAGTAGGAATTAAAGCAAAATGCATTAAAATTTCCCCATTTTTTGAACAACATATCGAAAGTATTCGTATAATTAATACAATAATACAATAAAGACTCAATTCCACTGATGAATTGTTTATATTTACGGAATGTAGGCAATCGAGTATTGTATAAGTACATTATTTGTTACATACATTATCTTAACAATAGGTCAAATAAAGTATTATTCTGTTTCTTGAGGTCGCAACAATTGGGTACACTAAAAAAACTTTCCAATATAAAACTAAAATAATGTTATATGTGAAATGATGAATTAGGTATGTGCCTCATGAGGTCTGTAGTGATCCATTTAGATTCAACGTTTCTGTACTTCTTAAAAGAGAAACATGCTTTCCTTACATTACTGAAAATACATTAATTCGAGGTTAATTGAATGACATAAATTGATCGTTATATAGTGCATGTCCACGTGACGTCACAGACTATTTTGACAACAGCCCTGTGGTAAAACAATAAACAAAGCGTTCAGAACACGTGGTACTTAATAGTGAGGTTATTCTGATTCATAATGATAGATCGTGTTTGAGTTTAGTTGGTTTTGCTTCACTGTACCTACTTTTAAACTTATTTTAATTGTTGTGCTTGTATATTTAATAATATATAATATAGGTTAATAGTTGTTTGTTTGATAATTTTTGATCGTGTCTATTGTTTATTGTTTTCCCTCAGGGGTATTGTCAACTGTCAACTGTCGTGGACATGTCCTATTGTCAACATTAGAAGTAATAGTATATAGAAGTCATTTCTACATGTATTATCCGAATATTGATGATTCTACTACAAGGGTAGTGACGCTTTATGACAAAATTTATCTCAACCCAGTTTTGTGGAGTAGGTTTACCTACATTCTACCCTAATATTTCGATTATCGATCAGCCTTCCAGTGGATGGGGGTAGTCATAACAAAAGAAAATTATATATACATTTACAAATATATTTGAAAAGAACAATGCATTTATACACTAATAAATTTAAAAAAATAAAAATCCACTATCAGTTTACAAGAGAATACATTTAAATTTCTGAAAAGTTGAATATCCTGCACTTTATTCTCAATACACAACCTACTATGAAATAAAATATAACTAACCGTGCTAGGAATAGGATTATTATAAGCATTGGCCAGATTTAAAAAAAAAAAATTAGTAATATTAATAAATGAACTTACTAAACACATCCGCTAAATAGAACACTTCGCTTGAGCTCAGGCGCAGATTTCGGATATTCAATGGGTAATTGATATTGACGTAATACCAAACGCAAAGCCACTATAGCGGTCCTTTGACAAATTGTTAACTAATTGTTGCACATTAAATAAAAATATATAGAAAATGTACACTCAGGTACTTACTACTATTACTACAGGCTTGTATATAAATTATATTATTAAAGAAAGACCCAAGAATTTTTTCTCTTGGTCTTCTTTATAATAAATAAATAAAGTAAACCTATATTAAAGATAAGACTAAGGCAGTGTTGTAAAGGAAATATGAATAACTTGCGTGACTCCAGCGGTGGAAGATCTAAAATTCCCCTTTTTAATGAAGCGGGTCGCCACCATACAATATTCCACAAATAAATGTAGCCGAAAGCATTTCATACAATATCTGCAATTCTTCAAATCTCACCATTACAAATCAGATTTTCATAACCAGTCAGCCAGGATGATGTACATCAAAATTCACGTTATAAGGCGTTATAGGTTGAGTAAGGTAGATATAAAGTAGGTATACAGTTGAGTGCAGTGAGTATATAACAACAACAACAACAAAAATACCCTAAAAAGAATATTCTAAATAAGCAACAAAATCAAGAAATAAATGTTAATTATATTTCTTCTTTCTTTTTTTTTCTAAATGCTTTTCTTTTTAATAACTAGTTTTACCATATTTAAAAAAATAGACTCCATCAATATATAGGTAACCTTATTGTATCAAATGTAAAATTTTATTAAACTTTGGATAATTGGAGTAATTGAAATGATTACTAATTTATGTATATAATTCATTCACTCACCCTGGCCAGGAGGTACTATTTAAATTCCTGATAGTTTAGTGATTAAAGGCCCTTTTATTGCTGTTGTGATCCAAATATAAGTATAACTCTTTTCTTATCAGTGAAATGAAGGTACCGGTATCGTCGTTGTAGTATGGTTGGTTTGATGAAAAAAAAAACTAATCCTCTCCACGAGTAATTATTTGGGTCGATTAAAATCTTGGATACAAAAATCCACAGACATCCAACAAAACCCACAATAATCAAAACAAATTTTCAAATAATAATCCCAACAAAGGCTGACTAAGATGTCGCTATAAATTGAAAATTTTCAATTACATCCACCAACACTTAACAACTTGGTAGCTAAATATAGACTCTCTGCCACAAAACCAACAGGTATCGAACAAAAGTCGCACGCATTCAAAATTTGATAAAGAATGAGTTGCTCAGAGGCACCTATCTATTATTGATTTACCTATATACTTTATAATTACAGAAATTATTTGGTACTATTTACTAGTTTACCAAATATTCAGCAAGGGGCAATACTGCCGTAAAATGAGAATTATAGAAATTTGTTACTATTGTTGTAACAGGCTTTTAGACTGTTACAAAGCTCACATCATGTACAGAACCTGAAAATCCCACAGAGAGGCTAATTATAGTCATCCGTTGATCACATACTACTTGAAGCTAGAGAACAGTATCTATGTTTAGTTTTGACTGTTAATTTTTTTTTCAATGTAAAATTGGTTTTCTTTTGAAATTGTGGATGAACCTGGCTAGTTTTGAAAAGAATCAGTCGATATATGAATATGTATAAATCTAGTGCAAAATTACTGTTTTATTGTGTCTTAAAATTTGAAAATGTGACTATACTTACTTGGATCTGAAAATACTTTGGTTATGATGGGAGTCAGGGTTTTTTCAGCCTCACCAATTTGGACATGGAAACCATCATTTGCTCCAACGGCACCAGGAAATCCTATGTTTCTAAAAATCTCATAACCCTTTCGCATTTCCTCCTTTTGATCGCTTGAGGAGACAGGTTACTTAAAAAATACGTGACTCGACGAATTACTCGGAACAAACTACTAACTGAAATATTGAACCCGTCACTCACATCTCTTAACATGGAGAGGTTTGGAGACCAGCAAACCACAGAAATATAATAATATGATGTGGGCCGCTTAGTTTGTCTTTTCCTCCTGTTTGAGGATGTCATTATAGTGCTAGTATATTGTTTCTTCAATATAGTTCTTTTTGGGATCCTGTAATAGTTCCGAAAATTCAAATTTCTATTCACTCTCAGTAAAAAAAAATCATTAGAATTATTATAATAAAAATATACTAGCACAAAAATGAAAATTGAACAATTATAACATAATTAAAAAACAATGTTCACTTTTTTCGGGCCGAGATGGATAATTCATGGAAACTCATGTCCTAGCCAGTACCCAGACAATGTTGGACTCATCCCCAAGGGAATGCCTACCAACCAAACATACCTCAAACTCGCCATTACTCCCTCGGATTCACTACACTAGCATATTCCAGGACGGGCGGCGGTCCCTCACACACTCTCCGTCAACGTCTCCCTTCTATCACTCCTACCTCTCACATGCCATATCGAGTCCATCTATTTCCCCAATTATGCCCTCCACCACGCCACTTACCTCCATCCATTCCTCCTCGCCCCTCAACATTATACCCACCATGTTTTCCCAATACAGCGCCTCCCCTAGTTTCTTTTCCAACTTCTTCAGCACTTCCTCGTTTATCTGAACACATGTCTCACATCATCCTCCACTTCACACTTCTCACACACTCCAGTCTCTCTTTTTCCAATCTTGTGGAGGTATCCAACTCTCCATCCGAATTTTCGAATACATTTTTTTGAAGTGAGGTTGTTACTACATATCTACCTCCATAGTTTTATTTATTGTGGTGTGATGAATCACAACAAATGTCTATTTTTTTCGCAGAAGGAGTTTAAGCCGATCAAGAGATAAGTGTATTGAAGATTGACCTAAGCCAAGAAAAATTTTCTTGAATTCTATTTATATTACTGAAAATTATTCAAGGGCTATGCCTTTCGTCGAATTACTAATCATCTTAATCGATAAACTAACGTCAACTGTCCCTATTTATACTTTTCACGTGTTTCCCGACTTCTCGTTAAGATTTATAGATGATTCCAGAGTCTCTTGGTCACATTTTTCTTTATGGGCCTTCACATATTCGCCAGTATAGGTCCGACGCAACAAGTATTGTTTTAATTGACTATTGATACTAATATTACAGTAAAGGGTGAATAGATAATGTACATGTGAAATTTATTCTAGTTTGCACGTTTTGGTTCAATGACAATGCTCACTATTTTTATCGCGAATAAATTAAAATAGTTTCAAAGTAGCCCAGAAACATTTTAGTAGGAATAATCAGAAATAAGCACTAACTAATTTGACGGAGAATTGAATTTAAAGCAAATGAAAATTTTTAAAATCAGAACAGTTAACAACGATAATGACATGTAAATTGAAGAGGAAATCAAGAAACGAATTGCAGGAAAAAGTTGAGCAGATATTTAAAAACAGTTTCATCTACTTGAACTTTAACGGCTTCTGTTTTATAATAAAATATTTGCACGATTGGAAGAATAATTAAACTGTATTCAAATTACGTAGCTGCTGGACAAAAAATCAATCAATAACAAAACATTCTAAGAATCTTTAAATGCGTTCTAATAAAGTATAACATGTGCAGGGTATACAGGGTATTCAATACATGGCTTAGACAATTGAATATTGAAGAAGTGTGTGATTTGTGGTAGGGAAGCAGAAACCTCCATCCACATAATTACGGAATGAATAGCAATTTAGAATCCTAGAACACAACACCTTGGAGACTACTGGATAGGAGAGGCACATACTTGCCCAAGCTAAAGCATACAGACATCCTAAAATTTCTACAAGAAATAGGTCGAAAGGAGTCTCTGCGACTTTCCTCAGGAGCTAGGTAGAAGTAATGGCGCACAATATATCTCTTATGTCTTAGTGAATGTTTCCCCAACATGCATTCAACTGTAGAAACCTAGGCTTAATGTTTGTAAGTTGGTTTCCTCAAAACTGATTCCATTATTCTGTACAGAGTCAACAATGAATATTACATAATGGAACGTAATATCTTTATTTCATTCGCTTATTTAACGTCGGTTTATCTCAGCGACTAATGCTAATCACCGACATCGTGACCGTAAATTTTGCCGAGCTCACTAGTGTTTCAAACAGTCGTATAAGGATGCTTTATCAAGCTCCACATCTATGGACACGGGACATCGGTTTTACGTCTCCCCCGAAAAACGGCATATCTACCTTATACCTCGTGCTCATTGGCATGAGCCCTGAGAGCTGTGATATGCTACGGGCTTACGACGGTGTTTTCCTAGTGGTCGCCTATCCAAGTACTAACCTAGCTTGACACTGCTTCACTGTAATTATCGCACACTATAGTGCTGGGTCAACGCCCATTTATTATACCTGTTAAGGATGGACGTTTCATGTTCATATTTGTCCAATTTACCATTGCCTTCACCTAAAGCATTCAAGAAAAAAGGTTCAACAAAAATATAAGCATGATAGGAACTAAGCTTACTAACCATACTTCATTTCGAACCAACACACCTACTGCTCACTATTCTATGAAAAAAGTAACCAAAATACTTTTGGAACTTTGGTTCTTTACGTCAGGTTATGTTTGAGCGACCAGGGGTCGCGACGCAAAATATCTGACCGTTACGTTACGTTATGTTACGTTGCTTCGTTATGTGCCTTGCTTGCGTGCGTGTGCTCTCTCCTGAGTCTCTCTCTCATTTACGAAGCAGCGATTCATATGCTTCGGCCGGGATTCGAAACCGAGCCTCCCGCGTGGAAGGCGAGCATTTTACCACTGGAACAACCGATGCTATATCAAAATTTTATGCAAAGCTGGTATTCGCAGTGCTGGTGATCTACTTGAATTTGTTCGGATAAATTTTTACTATTATTTCCATAATTTTTTTTGCGCGATTAATCTTTTTTGTTTATTTACAGCATCGGTTGTCAGGACGGTAGGTTGTGTTTACTAATTTCTAAGTTTAACACGTCCATGAGTGATTTACTTACCGTTCAGACGTCGAAAATAATTTCACCAAGATGCAAAATATATTTTAAACTGATCGAGAAGTATAAATGTCACTTTTGACATTTCGTTCATTTCGGAGTAATTTAAATTATTTTATTCGGAATTTATTTCAATACGATCGCGCAAAAATGGTATAAGCATCTCGAAAGTTACGGGTAATTACAACGTTTGCATGTAGATTCCTCTCGTAAAATTGGACAAAATGATATAAGGATTAATGTGTCTAGCACATTTACTTTTCGAAATACAGGGTGTTGAAATTTTGAAAACTTGAATGATTTAATTCGATAACTTTAAAATGGATGGATAAATTGATTTGACATTTGGCAGGTTGTTTTTAAATGTAAAAGGGCATATTTTGATAGAAATAGTAGTTTGTGCAACTAGTGTGGATATGATGGCCATACCGCACGAGAACGAAGTTTGAGCACGACGCCGTAGGCGGAGTGCTCAATCGTTCAAGTGCGATATGGACAATCGACACGAGTCGAACAGCATATTTTTTCTACAACATACTTAAAAAAAATCTAGAAAATAAAAATTTCTATAAACTGTAATATAACTTCAAATTGAAAATTTAACAATTCAATTTTATGTTTCCACTAATTTTTTTGTGGTAAACGTACAGTTCTTGAATGTCCAATTTGTATAATGCTACGGTTTCCCTTTAAAATATACGATGCTGTTATAAGTAGATGTTGCCAGTCGGACTCCCTCATGAAGGGTACCGTACCATTATCTATAATAATGAATATTCTGCTAAATATTTCAAACGTCTACCTGTTGTCGTTATTAATTTCAAGCAGAATAATTATTAAGAAATAAAATTAACAATAAAAAAAACTTCTTCACGGGGAATCGATCCCGGGTCTACCGCGTGAGAGTCTGGTTTGCTTACTACTCGACCACCGAGGAAGATGCAAATTGTTTATCTATAACGTCAGATGTATTACATAATTTTTGCTTAAAAGGAACTGAAGTTCCTACCGTGTGTCCCCCGACACGTTCTACCTTTTTCCAATACTATTTTAAAATGTGGAGGGGAATATGAATATTTTGAAAATCAAGATATATTTAAATTTTGAGTGATATTTTTTGAAACCAAGAAAGAATTAAATGATAGATATTTTCTTAATACTGCATTACATGTGAAAAAGCTGGCAACAATGTACAACTTACTATATTATGTTAGGTGAATGTTTCTGGTTTCTTCCAGAGGCGTACGACAAAAGGCAAGTGACCTTTCCGAAATTATTCGCTGCTCACTTGTCACTGTAGTACGTCTCCGGTAGTAACCAGAAACGTTTATTGATCGTAATTCAGTAGGATAGTCGTCAAAAAGTTTCAAAGGTCTGAGTAAAAATAGTTTTAAAATTTTCAGAATTCTACATTAAATGGTTTCAATTAAATATCCCTTTTTGGAAAACTTGTTTAATAATTCAATTTTCGCCATAGGTTCCTGATTTTACTCACTGTTATCTAATTGAAAATTTTATCACTGGAAGACTGGAAAACATCTGCATCTACATGCTACTCAAATGGATCGTAGAATCATGTTTTTCATGGTTCTTGAAGCTGTCAGTTTAATTAGGAATATCTAATTAAATAATACAGTAATGCAATGCAATACAATTCAATACAATAAGAAACTAAGAATACCATGTGAATAAAGAAATCTTGATAAGTGATTGAACACTTGTTTCAAGTACAAAGAAGACATTTAAAGTAAAATAGATACAATAATATAATAATAATAATTCGATTACAAGTAAGATCAACTGTAATAATGTAACACAATTGTGATAAAAGAATGGACAGGACAATGAACATGTAGGATTGAGTATATAAGTATTTACGGAAGGGGGGGAAGGGAATTTATTCATTTTCAAGGTTATTGAAAAAGTTACGTGGATTGGAGATGACGTAACATTTCAATTTTTTTTTAAAGACATGAATGTTGAAAATCTCTTTCAGTTCGTTGGGTATAACATTATAGAGTTTTGGGGCAACGATATCATAAGACTTCTGTCCGAATTTTTTTGTCATGAGCGGGACTACATAGTTGCCTTTTTGTCTTGTTTCGTATCTGTGTGAGACAATTGGGTTTTTTGTTTTGTTTTTATGATAATGACAAATAATATTTTGTGCAAAAAGTTGGCTGACGTCTATAGAACACCTGATTCTTCATAGAGGAGATCTGAAGGGTGAGTTCGTCTTTTTGAATAGATAATCTTAAGAAATATTTTTTGTAGAACTTCAAGTGAGTGGATGCGTGCCTTAGACGAGGGAAACTATCCTTGTATCAAGATACTTTCTAGGTTCTTTCTGCCCTAGTAACATCTGATTTCATGTCGTTATTCTAAATAAAAGCATAATGTATAATACAAAAGATTCATCAACTCTGTTATTTTTATTATAAATGCAAGTTAATAGTTTACAACAAAGAATACACCAACAACTGAACAGCATGCCATGTTTTTAATTAGTTGACATATGTCATATACGATCACATTTGGTACTCTTTCTCTTCACATGTCCAAATTTGCTTGTGTAGGTTGAAATTATTTTTTAATTATCTATTTCCCGTGTATATTGTCAGCGAAAAGTGCAGAAGTAGCTACTGATGGAAAAATACCTATGTAATACATTTGATAAAACACAGTTTTGTGCTAAAATACTTTTTCTCTAATAAAATATTCACTTAGTAATCATATGTTTCGAATTACCCCCTAACCTAGTCACTTGGTAAA